>VYXH01007878.1:432491-525243 GCA_013397275.1 Burhinus bistriatus
GCATCTTCTTAGGTGGTTCCCAACTTGACTTCCAGAGCTGTAGGGAGTGGGTTCAGTTTTGGTTGCATAATTATCACGACAACTTCAGCACTTTGCACATCCTGGGCTTTAAGTGCTCTCCAGTCATGGCACATTCAAGCAGACATACTGACGTCCCCTTGGCAGAGGCGCTGCGGGGGGGATTCGCAACAGGCCGTTCACATCAAACAGTAGTCTCTGTTTTTTTGACAGTTCGACTATGAAGGTGCTGGCATATCATGCTCTTCTCTTTTAGGTACCTGAGATGAGGATAGAGAGAAAGCATTTAAGTAACACAATTCTGCTAAAAATCGAACCCAAATTCTAATGTGCTAGTTGAATGGCTGAAAAATGTAGTAACCAAAGCTTTTCTGATGGCAATTGCTTTTTTTTTCCCTTTACATTTCCTTGGCACTTCAATTCCAAGTGATTATCAGATGGTCATTTGCTAACGGACCCACAGCTGGTATAGACTCCCATTGCCTTGGTCCTCAGGACTCATACAGATGTTCCACTGTGTTTCCAACTTGCGCTTGTTGCGCATTTTGAGCTACCGTCACAAGAACTCAGGCCATTTATCAGAAGTGAAGTTTTAAAGGAACATTAAGAATTAGGCACTAATCTACCTTAAATGCTCTGCTACCTGCATAGTACCATAATATGTACTGCATTTATATTTTCCAAGGAAACACACAGCAGCAAATAGAGACTGAGGAACCAGTCAAAGGCTCAAAAGACAAAGTACAGAGAAATGACCCTGAAAGTCCAAATTTTCTGGAAAGATCCCCCCATGTTTATGTAGTCAGTATCGATTCTGGTGTCTTCAACAGCAACAGCTCATCTAGGTATGCAGGATACAGAAGGAATTATAAATCCACCCAGTTTCATGTGAGTAGTCACAGCACAGCGTTGTAACAGCACTCTGCTACATGAATGCATTCACCTCTTGAGCCAACCTAAAGCGACCCCACGCGTTTTGCTTCTATTTACCTTGCAATTGTCTGTTGAATCTCCTGTTCTTCTTCTTCATTTATTCTGTGCAGAATTGACTCCAAAAAGGGAAGATGAAATTGAATATATTGAGCAACCTATCCAGAAGATGACAGGAAGTGCACATGAGCAAGTATGCTAACTGGGAAAAATACTGCGAACTATTAAAATTGATGATATACGTACATCGCTGCTAATCTCTTCCACATCCCTGTCCATGAGAAAAAACTTGGCGATCTTCTCCGAGGGCCCCTGCAAGAGTCTGTGCAGTAAGGGAACGTCTCCACTCCTCAGTTGCTTCTTTTCTGGGATTTAAAAGAAATGTCGAGGTGCATAGAACATACAACAGGGCCTCCAGAGACCTCATGCAATCGCTTTTCTTTTTGCCTGACAAAGACTCTGTATTTGCCTGATGGACAATTACTAGATACCTAACAAGTCTCTAAGGCGTATTTGGAGAAGGATGGGGCACCTAACTTACACTGTGCATTTTGAAACAAATTGGTCGATGCAACACAAAGAAGTTGCAATTTAGGTGGCCAAGTAAGCGTTTAAGAGATTGATCTCAGGCCCATCAGCTTGACCACAACTCCCTAAAACAAAACCTACTTCATAATTTTCAAACATCATTTCAGCTTTGTATTTTGACATCTAAGGTATTTGCTCACCAGTTCTCTCCCCCATTCATTCAGGTACTCCTTTTAATAAAGATAAAATTGCCTTTTCCAGAAGGAACAGAGTAGACTGTGTTGCAGCTCTAAATGTTTTATGCTGATAAATGAGTACTTGAACCAGGCATCTGCGATCCAGGACTACCACCCAAAACCGTCAACTGAAATACCCCATAGCACTACCAGCAGGAGCCTGGTATCCCACAGCTGCAGCGTGGCTGTGCAGAACAGGAGTGAGAGCAGAAGAGCGTCTTAAAGACAGCCTTGAAATACAGGAAAAATGAAGGCCTGTGCGGCTGAACCAACCAGAGCAGCAGCGCACTAAAGAACCCAGAACACAATTACTCAGGTTTTTAGCTCCATCAGAGGATGACACACCTCTAAGGGGTCTCCAGAAAAGCCAGAATTCCCACACTGAGCCCACGCTGTCTGAACAAGGACAGATGCCTGTGATGAACGCTGTCACTCCAAGTTAAGTGGTCCACACTTACCTCCAGAGGCGTGGATAATGTAAAGTGCAAATTCACGTGGGCTGTTTTCTATCTGTTAAACACAAACAAAAAGTTCTATTCAGACTGACTGACACTCTTGCCTAGCATTTCCCACCAGCAGATATTCTCTGTGCTTCTCAACTCAGATGTTTAAATCAAAGTCTGAGACTGGGATCCTGGCTGTGGAAAAGTAAAAAGATACTGGATTTGGGTAAGACAGAAAGCTATGCTGCGTGTTCAGAGTCCCTGTACCCCGCTACCTCACCATTGCTTACATCACCATATTGCCCAAATCAGTAACATACCCTCTTCGGTAACACCAGATCTTTCCAGTCTTGTTTCCTGGGAGCATCCTTAACTACTTCATACAACTTTCTTTCCAGCTGACCCGCAGATTCGCCAAGAGCGTCAGCATTAGGCTAAAACCCTGGGATCTCTTCCTATCTACCTGCCCGACAATGACATTCAGAAAATAGCGGTCCTTTTGAACAGTTATTTTTCAGCTTCATCTGTACAACTTTACAGCCTGCTCTGTAATTCCATTCCTTAGGTTATTATTCATAGAAGTCAACTTCTCCTTTTAGTATTACACTACCAAGTCTTAGTAACCGTATGAAGTAATTCTGCAATAGCAAAGTCTCTACCCAAGTTAATTGGAGAATTATCCAAAATTGTACAGTGAGAAGCTACGTAGAATAAAGATATCGGGAGAAACATACAGCAGCAATGGTGAATCTATTTCTGACTGGGTATTAATCAAGAAACTCCAAAAAACCCAGTCCTTTCAGGCAGTGTGGCACTCATCTGGAGCACCAGTTTTAACTCTGACTTTCTGGAGCTTTCTATATGCCTTGATATAACAGACCATGTATCCCAGCCCCTCCGGCTAAAAGAAGGGCCTTTAACTTTAAGCAAAATAGAAATCCTAGTGCCCGTCACTAGAGGGAAGCACGGCCACGTGCATTACACAAACATCCTTGATCTGTGCTGGGAAGCGCTGACAATGCAGCAGCGTTTCCCTGTCCTGTGCCTGTGTCTGTAGAGAAGCAGTTCTGCAGTCCTTCCTTCGCTGCACACTATACTCCCAATAGACCTTTTCTAGACTCAAAGAGCCATCAGATATTTGAAAATAAAACCAACCTGTTCCTTAGAACTGGCTCGTATGTTTTTTTTCCTCCTATGCTGTATTCCATGCGCTATCCCCTCCCAGTTGTCTCCTGCCTTTCAGGACGCACTGGCATGACACAGAGTTAATATTTCTAGAATATGGCTGGACTTGCTTCTGCAAATGCGCAGTTACCTTAAACTTTTGAAGCAATTGCTCTATTACTTGTCTTGTTCTCATCTGGCTGTTTATTCTTATTTTCGTTTCTGATCCAAAAGCTGGAGTAAACACTGATGTCTAGGAACAAAAACAGCAGAAAAAGGGCATGAGTATGAGGACTGCTCTCCTCAATGGCTGGGACTCAAAAGGGTATAAACCAGCACAGCTCTGGGACAAAGCAAGCTGTCAGGTATGCCACCGCTGTTGCCACAAAGCCAAGGGTGGGCGGTGGCCTCAGGAGAGCACCCCTGGTACGCAGGACCACTGTGGACCCCCACCGTGCAGCGGCCATGCCGGAAGAGCAGACCCTGAAAGCACAGCCCCGGGGTTGAGCCCAATGCGCAGTGACACTGGCCTGGCCACGCAGGCGGCCGGTGGGGAGCGCCCCTCTTTGCTAAGGGAGCGCAGCGGAGTCCAGACACGTGCTGGACACTTATCTGTCCCAGTACCCAACCTCAGGCGATGGAAGACAAGCATAAACATTTGTACCTCATAGTTGTAGAAATGGCCATTAATTGAAAACCTGTGAGTTTCTACTTCTGTCCTCGCGATCATGGGGAGCCTGGTCCTCTTCCGCACAGCCGCAGCATTGCTGACGGCCCTGGGCAGGGTAGCGCAATCATGTTCCTGCTCGCTCTTGGACTTCAGAGTGCAGCTTTCGTAACACGAATAACCTGGACAAAATGAAACCACATCAGCATATTGCACAGCTGCTCTACCTTCTTGCCAGCACCCCCACAGAAAGAAGGTTCTTGGTGGAGGGATTTATATGTTTCATTTTTCTTTTTAGTTATTTTTTGGGTAGGTAGGAGGAGCGGGAGAGGAGCAGGGCACGGGCATAAGACAAAGAGCAATAGGCTGGCTGCAGTGGCCACAGTTAGCTATTTTGTTCACTTCTTGGGAAGGATTCCTTGGTCTAAGTGCAGCCCGGTACACCAGCTGTTTAATAAGTTATCTGCACAGCAATGTGTTCACTAGCCAGTCACCTGTCAGTGTTTCACTACCACCTAATAGATGGTGAACTGAGACAGAAAAAGATTTCCCTTTACTGGTAGGAAAAGCCTAATGTCTCAAATAATTTTTGCACAGTCACAGAGCAAAGAATTTTTAGCGAACGAAAGAGCACCGACACTAACGTTTCTCAAGGTTTGGCTCTTCTTCAGGAGATTTCAGTGTCTCCCCACTAATATGATGTAGGTCATCAAATTCTCCCCAGCGTGTCATTCCCCTGAAATACCAAACATATTTATAGTTGATTACTTCTCTTTAACTCAGTGATTGCAGTTTATCCTGTAGCCATGCTTCATCTATATATGTTCCTATCCATGGCCACAACTTTACAGAACATGATTACAGACTTCCATCTGGTATATGAAGCCAGTAATTCTAGTTTATGTCATAATAAAATTAGTTAATAAGGTATGGTACGACTAGGGATCCCAAGTGTAACACAATCCTATTTAGAGCCTGTTGAACATGAACCGTGATGCCCCTTAAATCATTTGTAGTAATTCTTCATGTATTTTATAGCAATGCCCTAGGTTAATCACGTGCAGAGTACCAGGCAGGCATAGAGAAAACAGACACGTACCGTGGTTTAAATAATCACAGGACACACTATGTCTGTTACAAAGATGGGGACACAAAAGATGAAATTACCATACTGGCCATTTGTGCTATCCAAACCAGTTCTGTACGAGAGCAGGGAATTCAATCCAGCCTGTTTTAAAACCCAACTTTATTTACGCCAATACTTCCATAATTCATTGCATAAGCTCTCTAGCAGAAAGCCTTTGGCCAGTTACTGCTCTGACTGAGAATAAACCAATTTGTAGGAAAATATTAAAAAGTCATTTGCTATATATATTCAAAACAATATTCAACTAAATCCAATGAACGTGCCAAACAACCATCTCAGTTGCGTTCCGTGCATTTAAAAAGCTTAAAATCCAACAGTCAAGCTGCTCTGCATACCTTAAAGCATGTCAGGGCAGCTCCATGTTTCTGTGATCATGCATTAATATTTACTTTAAGATTCAGATCTCCACTAGTCGTAAGTTTTTTAAGAAATAAAAGGCAAAGCTTAACTTAAACTGCCAGACCCGACCCTATCCTACCGGCCACACGCACCCCGTACCAGTAGACCCAATCAAGGTAAAGAAAGAGAACCACGTTTGCCTCAGAGGCAAGTTCTTCACTGGTTACTCCTGCCAGGTTACATCCCTTAATTTCAACAGCCAGAGATATGGAAGACAACTGTCCCTGACTTCACTGGAACTCCACAGCTGCAGTGATGGTAGAATTAAATCGACAACCCAAACATGAACCACATGCAATCTAAGACAACGGATAATTAAGAACACAAGGTCTGAAATACAGAATTTATCAGGGAGTCAGTCAGGGTAAATATCGGCTCTGCCTCCTTATTACACATTACTCAGCTTCAGCTCACCAGGTACAATTCCAAATTCACCAACCAAGGCCTGGGGAATAGTGTTCAAAACAGAAAGAAGAAAACTCTAAGAACCTACATAAGTTTTTAAATACATGGCAAATCTAGAAAGAGTCAGATCAGCACAACGCACTCCCCCATGAGATGTCACAGGCAGCAGCCCGAAGGAGTAGCTGATCTGTGTGTGTTTCTACAGGATTTTAACATCAGGCCTTGCACAGACAACGCCAGTGCTCCTTCCCTGGCTGGAACTTTGCCCTGAGAAGCAATGGTGTCACACCTGAAGTACCTGGGACGGTAACATGCCATAGACAATCACTTAGCTCTTACCTACCAGCTTTTTGCTTCATGCTGGAGAACATGCACTGACATGAGGTCTTTCGGGAGTGCCAACCTTATTAGATGTACATACATACATGGGGGAGTGCGTAAATTTTTATTTATATATAAGTATATATATATGAATTTCCCATTACTTGCATGGCAATAGTCAGTATAGATAATAACAGCCTCCTTTACCTTCTCAGCTGTTCTTAAGCTGAAAGGCAACCCAAGATTCTACAAAGATGCATCTTTCTGCCCAGCAGAAGCTGTTGAATGACCACACCGGTTAGAGTACCGCTGCGCAAGCGACCACCACAGCCTTTGGGGAATCTGGGATATACAGCCGGCCATAGCCATTGAGGCCACCTACATGAGCTGTCTTGAAATACTGGCGTACCTCCTTCTCATGAAAGTTAATACACTACCTTTTACTAGGGAACAAATCCACGTTCTCTGTTGACTTCAGGGTTACAAAAGAGGGTATCTGCTTCTCATCCTGAATCTTCAATCGGATAGGATGTCGGACTCCCCAGAATATTGACAAGATTCCTTCAATAAATGGTTTGCTTCCTTCTCTCTGGAGGGAAAAAAAAAAAAAAAAATAAGGAGCGCTGCATAACAATTGAGTAATAATAATTGATTTCGCCTCAAAGTAACAGGAAGTTGCCAAGGCCAACACAGTCCTGGAACAGGTCACCGGGAGAGGCTACGTAATCTCCATACTTAAGGTATTTTCAAAACAGCTGAGCTAAAGCTGCAGCTGACCTGATCTTGCGTCAGCATTTGTCTGTCTTTGACCAGGAGGTTTTCCAACCAACACGTCCATAATTCCATACAATTACAAGTCAAATCCTATTTGGTCTACTTGGATGACTAGCTCTTCTGCAGCCAAGGTGCTAAAAAAGTAGTAAAGGGGAAGAATGACTGCTAGTAAAGGAGGAAGCAGCAGTTAATTGTCCTTGGTGACGCACGGCACTGCATCGCTCCAGAACTGCTTATCAGTCCCCATTCTTGCTGACACAGAACTCTGTCACTGCAGAATGGGCTGGGACAGAGAAGCGCAGACTGCCCAGAATTGCTCTAATGTCCTTTTGGGTCTTGAGATCAGCAAAACAGTAACGCAGCTTGTGAAGGAGAAGGAAGTTCAGACCTCTAAACCGGGGACTCTGCAGTACGAGAGACATGATTTATGCTTTCATCCATCCTTCAGCCCCACAGGCCCTTCTGATCTCCACAGAGGATTCGTTCCTGGGGCTATGCTTATGAGCATTTTCTCTGTACTGAAGGGTCACACTTGAGGAGAACGCAGTAGTCTCTTCTCCTCACAGCCTTTGACTCTAGTGCTTGCTCTGGTGTTTTTATTACCATGATAAAGTCCATCTAATATACTAACACAGAAGAGGTATCCTTCACTGCTCAGTCTAGCCACATTAAACACCAGCACCCATTAGTGTCTTTCCTAGTATTACACTGTGCTTTTTATATTATTTTAAATGATCCTTACCTGGTTATGTGACAGTTGCAGATTTTCTTGATCAGAATAGTAAGAGTTGTAAGTCTTCAGAAGAGAACTGAGCTGCTCTCTAGAATAAGAGATCACAATGAAAAGAATATTTTTTAAACATTGCTATCTGTATAAAATCCAGGTACTAAGTTGCAGGGTAACACCCTGTATCTATGTACAGGTTTGTTAATGATTACTATTAATACATCATTTTCCGGGAGTAAAATTTTGTCAGCTTCTAAGTTGCTTCTTTAAAGACTGGATACACAGATGAAATTAATTAGTCATGGTCTGATGTGACGTTAATAACCCTGCCCCAGAATAACTTGTACTTTGGACTTCTGTTATAGTCATGAGGGGGAAGCAAACAGGAACAACACTCCCATGCACCAATGCCACAGATTATTTTAGTTAGGTTACAGCTCATTTTCCCTACATGATGGTTTCTGTTGGGTTTTTTTATTTTTTCAGATACTCTTCTTAGTTCAAAATATCTACAGTTGCCCTAGACAAAACATTTCAGTTTTTCTGCTTGAAACATAACAGCTTTGCACCGAGTCTTTGCTCAGAGGAACAAGGATGGAGATGAAGAGAACCTCTGCCAACACGGAAGCATTATAAGCTTGCCGGTCATCTCGGATTTCAAACAGAAAGTCATGATGCAATTTACAAGAACAGCAGCATTACATTCTGCTTTGAAAACACTGCATTAAGGCAGGAAGGCAACGTGAGGCACCCTGGTGCTAACAAAGTTTAAAACTTAATACCAAAGAACCACCATCAGAGATAACTATACCTGTCTCCATCCTTGATAAACTCACAACACTGCAGGAGAGGACGGTTTCAGAAAACATTTCTAATTTGACAGCATTTCAAAATAACCAATATAGAGTTACTGCACATCCCCGTTTCTAGGCCACAACTGCCTCCTCCTCCCTTTGGCAACTTTGTCTGGAAAGAAAGGACTTCAGCTACCAGATTTTAACTGCGTGATTTCCAAACCTCCTGGGAAATTTCAGCAGAGACTGGGCTACTCAGCATCCTGAAATCCCGAGCAGCCTGTGGGTGAGCAGCCAGCACTCCTGCGGCATCCCAGGTGGGTGAAAGCCACAGTGCAGGGCAACGCCAGCTCTCCGCCGACAGCCGGTGCACACGCCGCTCCCACCCGAGCTACAGCCCACATCACTGGCGTGCCCATACAGCCCCTGTACACGGGCAAGAAGCAATACATGTCACGCTGCACAAACACGGGCTGGGGGGCGATTGCTTTGGCGCCGGCGCTGGGGAAAAGCACCTTCTGGCTACTGCTGAGCAGCTGGTGATCCCAAAGCAGCAGTGCCATGCTGTTGTGTGAGAAGTAAGCACCATACAAGGGGACATACATGGGAATATCCTCTTCAGAGCAAGGCTGCTTGAATTAGAGCTCAGGGCCACATTTGGTCAAAGTTCTCTGCCTTCTTAGTGCTACTTTTGAAGAAGGATATATGGCAAGTTGACAGAGTCCAAATAACAGCAGGGGGAGTGGTAAGTGACATGAACCGTAAAGACAAAAAGCAAGTTGCAGCTCAGGCTAAGGAGGACTGAAGAGAGACAGAATTAAGTGAAACGTATTTCGGGAACATCAAGAGGGAAACGCTCTTCCCCCACACCAATTAAACAGCAAAGATTATTTAGACCGTAATTCAAGAAAGCAATTTCCACCAGCAGAGATAATTAAGCATGGGAAACAATTGCATGGAAGCACACAAATTCTTCCTCACAATCTTTAAGCACCAACTGAGCTGACTAACTATCAAGATCGTTTAATGTATGGTCTTGCAGCAGTGAGTGAAGACACCAAGTTTGTTTCCAAATAGTGTCTATTCTTTCCATGTTTTTGTCTACTATGAGATATTACAACAGCTGAGCCACAGGCAAAACAGACAGCACTTGCAAACTCTTCTCACCCTAAGTTCCACAGAGACCTTCTGAAACTATTCAAGACCCATGTATGATCAGAAGTACTATTACAACTCCTATACCCATTTAAGTAAAAAAACCCAAAAACCAAAAAAAGCTCCTACCCCAAACCCGAGAATTGACTTCTAGCACCGTCACTGAAAAACAAATTACGCATAGGGTTAACACTCAGTAGAAATTACATTTTACTATTTCAACAGCCAGGGTTCACCAAGAACAAAGAAATAACGTCGGATGTGCAGGAATATAGGCACCAAGTTTTTATGCAAAGTATTACACATCACCTTTAGAGAGAGCTACATAGAGAGAGGAACTTGACAGTACAGCCTTGGGGCATCGGAAACAGTGGCATGAATAGTTTCAGAAGAATTTTTTACACTTGTTTTTCTCTAACAGTCACACCACAGCCACGTCCCAGAACATGAGGACACTCTCAATGGTGACAGTGGCACCCTTATCAGAGATGACAAACCTAAGAGTGATCTCTCCCCTAGGAACGGGGTCAGGTTGTCTGTCACTGCCGAACAGTTCAGAAGGATATTTTCAGGGGTGAAATGAATATTATTTCATAGCATCTCTTTCTGATCAGATTGTGACTCAATTTACTCAAACTGACTGTTTAAAGGGCTGCACAGTTGACTGTGTAAACTTAAATAAAAAAGTCAGTTTTGCTCACAGGATCTCACCTAAGATACTAAAAAACTCCAAGAAATCAGTGCAAAAGAATAGGAGAAGGATAGATTCTGCAAAGAAATACAAATCATTTTGGTTGGAAACTGCTATGTACGATTTTAAGTGTACCAATTAGACAACAGAGCTACCTTCTCCTGGGACTGTCACAGTCTTACTGTGCAGCTTTTACCCTCTTCTGTGGTTTATGACACATGCTCTCTTCCTCCACCTTCAGCCTCCCCTACCTGTAGCCTCTCTGAGAGCTCAAAGCACGTGCCTCACACAGGACTTACCATTTGTACATATCCAAAGCACCTGCACAACCTGGTATCTCTGAGTAAAGCTAAGCAGAACTACATAATGAAGTGGGTCTCCACACAAGATACAGACCTGTAGCACCTGCTTCTTCCTTCAGGGGGTAGGTGGCCAGACACCTGACACTGTGTCAAAGCAGAAAGCCCAAGTGGGACTGATCGACGCTGCTGCCTGCAAGCCCGACAGCGGGAACGCAGCCTTCCCCCGGGCTTGGCTGCTGACACACTGGAGAGGGCAGCTGGGGGAGCAGGCAGGCCAGTGAACGCGTGTATGCTGTGGTTGGGTCTGAGGGGCATGCAAAGGTGTGCGAGTGACAAGCTTTCCCTGGCATACCCTATCCCTCCCTTGCTCCACTTCATCAACAGAACTTGGCTGGGTCCTGTTGCTTGGTGAGCCTTTTCCCGTGGTGAGAAGGGAAAAGATAAACAGGGCTTTTACTCAGCAGGTAACGTTAAGACAAAGGCTGCACCACTAAACTCAATGTTAACTGCATTCCCTTCCAACACTCTGCCGGTAAATTATTTACATTGTTAACTTAATGCAACTTGCCCCAAAATACTTTTCAGTGGCTTTGTCAACCAAGCTCTGGGCTCCAAAGCAGCATTCTCAGCATTAACTTCAACTCACTTTGCTCTAAAATCCTAGTAATACAGGCGGTGAAAGCCTTTCTTTGCATTGTGTTGCAATAGCTCATTACAGGTCCCTTGCATCTCGTGAGCTATGAGGGACTGTATTCAGGTCATCCCACCAAAAGGGAAAGTTTTAGTAGACTTAGATAGGAATCAGACAGAAGCAAGGTTTTGATCGTGCTGGCTAAAGGTAAGCAAGATTAAGCACGTCTTGACCTCATACACAGGCAAAATCCAGATGCAACGCAAGATTAACATGCAAGTAGGAGACACAGTTTTGTTTGACAGATGTTGCGATAGACCTGCTGATCCTGCTTGCGAGGTGCTTCAAACAGATGTCTCCTACTTTGCGGCCTAATACTTTTGGCAATCATTTTATTCACAGCTGTTATTTTCCAAGTTTTTTCCAGGTAGAAAGTTGGGGAGATCAGCTCCCTGAAGACAGATTAGGAATACATAAGGAGTAGGGTCACACTCCGAGGCCCATCTGTTACTCTTAGTCCACGCTGGCTACAAAGGCAAATAAAGTCATAGGCGAAAAGTACTAAGTGATGCGGTCAGGGTTATCTCTGAGGCAGATTGCATTTCCCAGAGCAAGCTCTGTAGATTTTCACTTAGTTACTTGCCTTATCTAGAAAAACTTCCCATTAACTTCCGCAGAAGTTTGCACAAATCAATCTTTCTGGTTTCAGTCTTGCATTAGCGCAACCAATGGTGATGAACCACACGAGCCACTAGAAAAGCCCTGAGGGAGAGATTTAACAGCAGCTCTCGCTGACTTGTTTGTCCTCGTGTAGTGGAGAGACATTAGAAAAGAAAATATTTTTCTTTTAGGAGGAACACATGCATGACACTACTAGTTCCAGAAGGAGTTTTAATGTAACACATCTTCACTACAAAGGCCCAAAGACTACCCTAACCAAGGGGCAGATGGTCGTCTCTTCAGAGTTACGCTGCCAGAAGCTCAGCGGCTCTGTTGTGTTGCAAGACTGTGGCTCACAGCTCGGCTTCGTGACAACAGCCAAAAGCAGCCGTTCATGGAAGCCAAAGCAAAGTAACTGGTAGAACAACTTAGAGACAAACCCCAAAAAGGTAACATTTACTGCAGCTGCACCACTTTCTTCAGTAATGAAGGCAGGGTACAAGAGAGCTGTAAGGTCAAGTGCCCCAGTGGTAAACCACAAGAGAGCCCAGACTGTGTTCACACACACTAACCCAGGACAACTCACCCGCGTCCTCTTCCCTCCCAAACCCTACATATTTAGCCACGGATACTTATGGCAGTTATGCTTAAAGACACAATAACTCAGCCAGCCAAATAATCCCACGTGCATTGGTCAGCCTTTTGATCCAGCCATTCTGCAATTCCCCAACAGCAGGCTTGCCACGTCAGCAAGATCTGCATGATACACCTGAAAGAGGAGTAATGTAACAGCAGATTCAAGGTGTAGGTGAGGGATGATAGTCTGGCAGTTGCACTGGAAGCAAGCTTGAGCCCATGTGGAATATGTTAGTCATTCTTGAAACGCTTATTTCGAGGTTTTTTGCAAAGCAAAAAGCTTGAACAGTACTTTAAACCATGACTCTGACGCAGGAAGATCTCAACCAGGATCCCCTTTTCATCACTTCAACAGGCCAATTTATAAGGGAATAAAAACCCAGAGACATTGGTTCGTCTGGAGCATTTCCAAAAGCTTTTGTATGACAAGTACATGAAAGTTCACACAGATTAATTACCTCTGACACAACAGCATTATGTCCAAAACTAGTAGCAGTATAAAAGGAACAACTCTTTAGGAGAAGGGGAGAGATGCACTTACTGCCTGTGTGCTCTGGGCAAAGGTCCGACACCCCTCCTTAAAAAGGGAGAAATCAACAGCTCTGTTCATGCCACATATAAAAGTATTGTGATTCAGATGGAAATACCTATTGCAGCATGAGAAAAATGTGTCACAGGCCCCATCCCTCAGTGCATTTACAGTTAGCTACTTCCCACTGGAACATCAAGAGGGATGGAAATTAAGTGAAAAAAGAGCCCGCTCTTCCAGCTCCCACGCTCTGGTCGGCCAAGGAAAACTTAAACCCCTAAAAAGGGGATGGAGCTGTATGCCAGAAGGCTCGGGGTTTATGGCAGAATTAGGAAAAATTCCTACCAACCAGATTTAACTGTGGAAAAGCATCCCACGAAATACAGTTTGAGTGCAATTCCAAGATTTTTACAGGTAGGTTAAAGAACCACTTTCACTCGCCACAGAAGAGAGCTGGCAGCCGGATAGGTCTTTCTGCAAAGAAACCCTGCCACCTGGGACTACAGACCAGACCCCATGCCTCAAACAAGTAGAGATCTAGCTAAACACTGGAACTCGAGTTCAATTCCAATAGATTTCCAAGAAACAAAGGCAGGTCTTGTTCCCTAATTTGGAATTTTATCTCAGTACCCTCTAACAGTACTGTTCTACCTCAAGAACAAAATTCACAGACCAAAAGGTTGCATGCTCCGTTCTTTGAAATCCGTATAGAGGGCAACTTTGTTCTGTATACACTTCACAGAAAGCAAGTTGTAGGAATTGTTGCTGCTACAGGCTCAGCTCTCTACAAGATCCCCTGTTAATGAATAAATACGGACTAACTTGAAACAAAGCAGCGAAGTCATTACTTGGTTTTTTTTTAATCATTTACCTGGTTATGAACTTCTCCTCATTGATGGAAATAGAAGGTAGATGCTGTGCTTTCATAGTCACTTTCTTCATTTATTCAGAAGAGATGAATCTAAACAAAAGGTTAAAAAAATAATTATATTCACTAACACCACTACGAAAGACTAAATGGTAAACACAACAAGAAAGCCTTAGTTTGCCAAGTGAAACAGGCTTGGACACTCAAGCCGAGAGCTAACTAAACTGTATTTTGACTACTTTATACTTTGTCCTAGTACCTAAATATTTCCCACTCCGAGTAAAAAAAGCCTTAAGACATTGCCATCGAGTATATCACCGTACCTTAAATCCCCAGTACAGGACTTTCCAAGTAGTTTTAGGCCTACACTACAACTCCATGATTATGCTTCACTTGTTCGTTGCCTGTGACTGCAACCCATTTACTGGTTAGGATTCATTTGTTAATTATCAATGGAGCATTGCCCAGGGTCACCAGAAGTAAAAAAAATGACTCAGCAAACCACCCTTAACCAGGTTCATAAAACTAGACAAGAGAAGGAAAAGCGTTGATCATTGGCAGAGTCCTTCAACACACAAAGAAAGCAGCTAAGATATCAAAGAGAGAACAAGGCTATAATTGAAGTGATGTAGCAATATAATTTACAGATCACCATGTAGTGATTCCAGCATGTTATGTAGGCAACAAGCCAGACCCAGGAGACTCTTAACAATGCGTTCTTCACTAAGCTTAATTACGGAGTCTTGGCTGCTTCCATTCCCCTTCAGGTACCAGAAGAAAAGGCAGACTGAGGATAGTAATTGAAAAGACTCAGAGACTCGAGATTGACAGCTGATCCTGCACTAAAGAAAAGAAAACCACACCACAAAAAAACCCTTAGTCTCAGCCCAAGTGGCATCACACAGATGGTTGGAAAAAAATGAATCCCATGGAAAGCAGCAAAATCTCCAAAGACTGCATTGGAAGTTGACTACTCCAGTTTTATTTCTCTCTCTTACTTGGGCATGATGACCGAGGCATTTGCCTAACAGCACTTGATGTCCATCCTCCCTTACGCCAGGAGATGCACTGGAGTCTGATTTCAGACTGCATGGGACAGAGTCTGGTCAAAGATGTCTGAAAAGCAGTTTAGTGTCTACAGTACTAACAACAAATAGCCTTCAGAAAAATCAATTTAGACAAGAAATTCAAGTTTGAAAAGATCACGGCTAGCTAAAGAATAAGTGCCTACCTCTGTGCAAGTGATCCTACACTACTGAGAGGTTTTTTTAGCAGAAGTTACATACAGTTTCCGTAGTCGTAGATGAACAACTGCTAAAAAAGTATATGTGGACAAACAAGAAGTTTTACATAAAAACACATTATCTTCAACATACAAAACATATTGGAAGTTATTTCACAACCTCTGAAACCAGAGTGCACTACAAAAATGAGCTTTACCTGAGCAGCCGGGGTTTCTAATAGTGCTTGATCATTAGCTCACCGCAAAGCGCAGGAAGGATCCCACATACCCATTGTCCTTTGGGTGACATCCCTCAAGGCAAAAACATACATGAAAGCCAAATAACCCCAGGGACTTCTGTACTGACAGGAGTTTGTACATAAGGAGGAGATCGCTGTACGCCAGTATAACAGTGTTGTTTCTTTGCCTCTGAAATGTGTTCAGTAACCATTGGCCACACCTTAAAATCTACTTTTATGTGATTTACTAATACCTGTAACTGAATCAACTGCCTATGCCAATGTTATTGCAAAACAATTTTAAAAGATGCAGAGGAGTTTATGTACATTGGCACCTGAATAACTGGATAGACACTTAAGCTTCCTCCCATCTGTCAGGAAACAACATGTTAAGAAGAGCAGATAGCCAAGTCACCACTATTAAACATGGAGCAGCAACTCTAGCACCGCTTCATTGCTCATGGTTGCATTCCCTTCCATAGAATTTGACCTTAGAATGATCCATATGAAAGAAAAAGCTGATCTCTACAGATTCAGAGAAGTGATCTTTACTGAGACAAAAAAAAAAAAAAAAAAGATTATCGGTGGACTACCCGTTTTGTTACACAGTGAACGGCTCTTACTAAATTTTTCGCCTTAAAAAAAACTTTGAGCATATCTTAAATGAACTGGATGCCATTAAAATGCTGACAACGAAACAAACTGGAAGAGTTGTTGGTGATGGGAACAGTCCTTCACCAACACTTCCCCCTTTTCTCTCCCTCGCTGCCCGACTGGCCTGCACAAACACCGGCCTTCTCTCCTACAGCTGGCACAGAAGCACAAAAAATGCTCGTTACATCTTCCTCAGTTATGTGACCAGTTCTGCTTATCAGGCTCGTACAAAACACTTCCACACGGCCAGCTCACCCTAGAGATAAAACACTTCTCCACGTACCCCTCCCATAGGCACATTTTGGCTGCACGCATCTTGCGGCCCTTATTTTTAGTTAACCCTGAAACCTGCGGGTTGGGACCATGCAGTGCCTTCCCCAGCATAATTATTTGACAGCACAAATGACAGCACATTTATACTGGCGCTCTGTCAATCCACCAAGCTGTCACATTTTCTATCACCTCCTGGTATTTTATCATTTTCCATGTCACTTCCTTGTAGGTCTTTTGAGGAAGCAAACAGAAGTAGCGTAGTGGTTTTTCTTCCGTTGTTCCCTTTGATTTGAACTAACAAAAAATGTGCTAATTTTCCAGCTCTTCCAACAGCACATACAAAGCTGTCTCCTGACTTGCTTAGCGTCAGGCAGGCATCTTTGGCATTATGTTGAACTGGACTACAATCACAGAATTCTCTCAGATAGGTAACATTTTGAAAGTGGGACCTCGGCTGGACTAACCACCTGGCCCGAGACTTCACCAGGAATAAACTCAATGCTCAGAGGAAGACTGACTGAAGACTAAATACTTTCGGGAAGAAAGAAAAGAAACAGAAGGGAAAGACAGGAGTAATTCACAAGTGGGGCAGATGCAAAATAAGCAACTCTAGAGGAAGACTGCAACTATTGGAGAAGTCTGGGAAAAGGAAAGGGAAAAAAAGACCACTGCACAATCCCAAAGCTGCAAGAGGTTAATAGCTGCATGAGGGCACAAGACAAATCTCACAGAGGTAGTCAACTTCACTTTTCGGTAAGATTTCTATCTTACCTGAAATGTTGGTTGTTTTGTTTTGAATTTTTCTTGTAGAAAAAAAAAAAAGCAAAGTGTTAGTGAAGACGCAGATGGGAGGGCTTGTTTCATTTCATGTAGAATGATTTTTAAGTTATTTGCTTAAGGGGAGAGCACAGGGACAGGACAGTAGAGGAATGACAAAGCAGAGCTAAGAGCAAACAGCCACAAAGGTTTTTACACAAGGATGAAAGAAAGCAACTGTAGAGGAGGGCTGGAAGGAGAGGGACACTCAGCATCCAGAGCTGAGCCAAGCAGCAGCGGCAAAGCAGCAAGTTAATTTGTATATAAGAGCCTGGATGTGCTTTTTGACGCATCCATGTAATATTAAGATAGGGACTGCAGAGTGAGCAGTGTGCTATGCAGAGCTCCTACCAGTGTTAAGAAAAACTAAAAACCCAAACCTCCCCAAAGATTTCCAGGTGTTTTGACCCAGTGCTTCCCAAAGCTGTTCCAAAACCACAGGAAGTCAGGATGGGGCGAACCTTCTCAGTTTCTCGTATAGAAACCACAAGGCTCAGCTGTCTATTAGCTTAGCTATTGACAACTTACATATCTAATATATCGTACAGCACATACACCTAAGTAATTTTCTAAACTCAGATGTGTCAGGAGTTTAGCAAGATTTTGTACAATTATCTGTTTCTGTAAAAATGAGTTTAGGATTTATTCACATACATAAGAAATACAGTATCAGCAGAATACTGTATACCACGCTGTAGTTATATGAGCCTTCATGTTGGGTTTCTCGTTGGATATTTTGTTTAGTTGTTGTGTGTTTTTTAAGTCAGATGTCCTCACCACCAAAGCAACTGCCTAATCAAAGAAAGTACTCATTGCAGACACTTGCATTTTCCTCACTGAAAACAAAGGGGCTTTTTTCTTTGTCTTGCAAACTTCTTTACACTGTATTTTAAAAATTAACTGCTACAGTGCAGAGCAGTAATAGCACTACTTGAATACAAAACACAGCGTAACCCCTCCGCTCAGGCAGGTTCAGAATGGGCTTTGATTACTGAAACCAAAAGAAAGCTGGTATTTATCTGTGAATATGGCCCCTCAGCTTTCCGAGTCACAAAATAAGACCTACACAAGCTCCCTCCCTTCACACAAACAGCCATGCTAGAGCAGGGCTTGCACCAAAAGTATTGCAAACAGTAAGTAATCCATTATTATGAAAACAAGTTCCTTTCTATTTCAGGTCGCTTAGGAAAGATAGCTTTTACACGCCAAAAAGAACGGACAAGGTCACCGATGTAACCTTTTAAATCACACCAGCGATGGAAGGAAGGGAAGTGGAGGCTTATGCCCACATACACGCTGAGCAGCAGCATTGCCTATTACCAGCCCATTTTAATCACAACTGACTCGCGCAAAGCCACCTCGAGATTTAGGAACTTCTTTGATGAGAATTTCTGACCGAACATTTCTCCTTCCCTCTGGCACCCTAATTACCCGAAAGGAATTTGGCTCGAGTTGTGGGTGACTGCAAAGGACCTTGCTTTCTACTGACACTGCAGGTTACAGAGCAAGCAGAGGAACAGCTCCAGCTTTACGTTTCACTTACCTGTACCTACGGTCAGAGGAGGAGAAGCAGAGGAAGAGTTTCACGTACCTTTCACCGAGCCCTGGACAAGGCATGACAGCATCGCACTGGCTGACAGCTACTTCTCCTACTTCGTGGAACCCACAGAGCTGTTAATTACTACTTTGCTTAACAAACTGGGAGTGCTGGAAACCCAGGACACACCCCGCACCTCGATGCATGTCGGGAATATTTACCTACCCGCTTTCCTTCCTCCAAGTGGCTGACAGGAGCGCTCCCTTAGTCACGGTTACACCTACGGGGAGGCTCCAGTTAACACTTTAATCACTAACTTTATAATGAGAGGCAACCTGCTGACTCTTAGTAATTATTTGCTGACAGGACGCACCCTGAAACATCCTGTGCTCAAAGCACTGTTATGCTTTAACTTCTTGTCTTGTCTGTTTTCTAATCCAAAGGATAAGGGTGTTTTTTCTTCACCAGATATACACCAGTCTTCAGTGCTTAGTGGAATAACCAAGACATACAATCAGATCATGCCTAAACATAAATATATGCATTTATAACATTTGGACAAGCGTCCTGACAACACAACTTGTTCACTTAACCACATGCAGCTGTATATTCAATTTCTTGCTTAACTGTATAATAGCCTTACGAACATTATTCATCGGGCAAGAGTTGTGCCTGTAAGAGAGAATGCATCGCCGCTTAGCTTAATTGCTCGCTAGCTAATCATATAAGCAGATGTTTAAGCTGTAAAAAAAATATCTGAACCAACACATACCTTCCAAGTTCCCAGTGTTTACCCATCCATTTATAGCGAGCAAGTTATTCAAGGGATCAAGCCTAAAACTGGAACTTATTGGGCCACAGAGAAAAGAGCATGAAAAATACTGAGCCTGAATTTGCCTTCATACCTGTCTTATTGTACTGTGATTTATATCAATTTACTTCTGCCTTACATAATTTTGTGTTAGGAAGAGACAGAACAGACCCATAAATATTTGATTCCTGAGCACATCATTATCCTCTGGTGTACTCCTCTCATAAGCTAGACTCGTTGCTGTACACACAACACAATATACTTGATATTTGGGATTACAGTTTATGCTGCAGGTTCTAGCTCTGCACCTGAAAAATATTTAAATAAAGATTTCATTGGTATCTATAACATAGAGAAGTCTTTCAAAACACAGGAAGCAGTCAACATAGGAGATTTTTGCTCAATTCACAACAGCATAGAAGCTCCACGCTGTGGTGGGCTTAGAGCTTCACACCAAGCTCAACCTCCGGAGCTGTTCCAACTCTCCTGCAATTGTTTTAACCCAAACCCATACAGCTTCCCAACTCGTTTAAAACCAAAGTTTTGATTTTTCCTGTCACAGCTTCAGATACTCGAGCATTCTGCCTGACACTCTTGGATGAAACAGCTAGATCAGAGAGGAGGCACAGCCTAGCACCTTCACGTCTCTAAACCAAGATAACGTCAAATCTGTTTCTGACAAGTGTGCCCCCCTGCTGGACACTTACACTGTAAAGCTGTTCGGTACCAGAAAGTATCCGAATATTTTTAGAACTGAAGACCACATTATTAGATTATAACAGCGCAATGTGATGTTAACCCTTCAGTGTAACTCAAGCTTCATCCTGACTCTCAACTTTTGAAGCTTTGTTGGGTTTTTTTAAGATTAATTTTATTTTTTAGGGATAGCTTTTTTAAGTTTACAAGCAAGTTTTGAAAACCCAATGCTTAAATTCCTTTGACTCATGTGAAGATGTCTCAGTAGGAAACTAATACAATAAAGCACTAAAAAACCCGATTGTAATAAAGGATTATAGTTCTCATTCCCAGTTAAACCAGGTGGTTGCATTAGCTTGGTGAACGAGGCTCAGGTTTGTTTCTAGTCTTCACTCACACTTGAACTACTCCTACCAACGGCCTAGTTCTGATCTCATTGCAGTCATACACAGTTACTTGGTAAGTACTGTGTGGAGACTGGTCACTGCAAACCAGAAACAGGGATAACATCAGGAAAAAAAAAAAAAAATGAGGCCTTTAGGGCCACATAGCAGGAATTAGTTTACTGTAAGTTCCAAGAAAGAGCAAGCTTCTGTTCCTTTCGTAGTAAATAATCAATGCACAGGAAGCTTTATTTTTTCATCTTTCATAATGAACAGTTTATATGCCCTGGAAATCTAAGAACGAGTCACAAATTTGTTATATTATTTCACCCCTTAGATGAAAGGGTAATGATGATTTGTTTAGAACAGGCAGGGAATGTGATGATCCTTGAGTCTTTAAAGGCTGTTTTACATTTCTGGCTCCTCACATGATTAATATTCAAGGAATTTTAAGTTAATAGATAATTGGAAGTTGGAGTTCAGCTCTTTAATAACTTGGCCTCAAATGATTAACAGACCGCTAAATCTAGAAAAACATCTCCAACAGAAAAAACTAAGAGATTCCTGTTCTATTTCTGTAATACACAACCATAGTAAGCAGGCCAGCGACGGCAAGATCATACAGGCATGCTGGATTTCAGCAGAAGTGTTTTGATAAACATAACAGGATATACATAAGCTCACAACAAATTTCTATGCTTCACAGTGAGAAGGAAAATCCCGGATATTGTTTGCAAACAGCTGGTTTTAGACAACTTTAGATCATTAACTCCAAACACGAAAAATTCTTCTTGGACTTTCTGAACCAGCTACTACCATGCAAAGCTAGAGCCTCGAGTGGCAAGATCTGAAATTAACATAAAACAAGAGATCAGTTCTTTCCTTTATGTTACAAAGGTTACCAAGAGGATTGTGTTGATAACAGCAACAAATCAAGGAATTAAAATAACTGGATTTACCCTGCAAAGGACCTCCCATTCTGTAGCAAGATTATTTTCTGTCATCACACCAAAGTGCCAAGAGCAATACTTGTGTGCCAGGACGTGTTTTGCAGACGGAACTGATAAGGATGGAAAACAGAAACTAAGAAACAGATGATTAGCTCAAATAACTAAATATGCAATGCACACATCCACTACAATTCCTGGTTATCCATCCATAATCCCTCAGATGGACTATTTTGTGAATTTTGGGGACCACAAGGTTGTAAGGAATAGAAAAGAAGCAGAGCTGATGGTTGCAGCAGCACGTGTACAAAACGCTATGGTTTTTGACATCATTTAAAACAACGGAACTTCCCAGGTACTGACCTTTGCCTGCATGAAAAGCTGCTTGCAGATATCGCCGTGTATCCTCGCAAACCGCTGTCAGAGGGACAGATCTTGCCTAAGCATCTGAAACACCCTTAGTCACGCATCATGACTTAGCATTGATTATATACACCCATTAAGTCATCCACTTGATATTATAGACCTTTATGAATTCATGCAAAGATTTCCATTGCCTAGAGCTACAAAATATTACAAGAGGCAGAACCAGAGAAAACTACCCTGTCCAGAAGGGCTACAATCATACAGCCTCTCACTCCCATTAAAGTTCAACCAGGAGTAAAATCACGACCTCACCACACCCTGCCAACTTACACAGCACTTACAAGCCGTAACTCCTCCACACTCAAGGTTTCCAGACCTAGGTTTTCCTCAAATTCAAGACTTTCCATAAAACACCACTTCTTCAGATTTCTTTCTACGTGTCACTCTGTAGCTGCGGTCCTCTGTTTTCAAGACACAAAATCCCTGGTCTGCCTTTCTTTGGAGAGCCACAAGCAAGCCCTCTTATGCATTTTTCCCTCCCCCAAACCATCCTCTATCCTTCCTCCTGTCTGCAATATAGGATCCTTTTTTTGTACTGGTCACGCCTCTGTAATGGTCAATTGAAGGTCATGTGACTGTAGCACCTGACTCCCATTTCCAATATGCTAATGATTTTTCTTTAATTATATCTTTCTTAAAGCAGTTGAGTCATAATGTGGACTGTCCCCTATTTTCTATTCCCTTTATAAATATCAGTTCAGTACACTCCACAATCAAAAGGTCTTATTAGATCTAAACTAGAGTTTTGAGGAAGCTTCAGATCTTAATTCTGACTTGAAGCTATTACCATTGTTCCTGTGACGGCATACCCACCTGCTGCAGCTGGAACTGCCCTTGCAAAACAACCAGTTATTTTTTCTGTTACTCCTACACTTGTGTTTAAATTGTGTACAAACGGGAAGATTTGATTTGCAAAGTGTTATATGACTATTTGAGAGGGGAAAATTATTGTGTCAAAATTTTCCCCATTCTCCTCGTTTTAGGATGGCCTAAATTGTAAAGCAAACCTCAGCAGTAACTCTGATTCCAATATATTTTCCATCACAGACATACGTATGCAAGTCTGTATTTTCTCCATGAACTCAGTGAAGAAACGGGAAATGTCTCAGCTCCCCTGAAGATCAGTCCTCGAGGCACATTATAAATTCATGAACTTTATACAAAAAAGTCTACCAGTAATCAGTCTGAGTTTAATTTCTAATGAACACAATGCAAATCAGACATTGTTTTCTTGACTTTGCTGCGGTACATGGCACTGTGTAATGAAATGATGAAGTATCTCTAGCATAGGGTCTGCAGCACTGCCCTAAGCCCTGCTGAACGTGCCTGCACGTTACTGAATTCAGGGGGATCCGGGAGGCTGTTTACTGACGTGCTGCCAGCGTTCTCTACCTTACCGGTCAGACTTTCAAAGGGATTGCCTCTTTGTCCTCAGACTTGCGTCTTCTGAAAATTCACACAGTTAGAGATCCTGAGATGCTCTGTGTACATGCAAGTCTCTGGCAAAGTTTGGAGAACAGCTCGGCAGCAAAGTTTTTTGTGTGCAAACTGCGCACGCACACAAAAAAAGTTTTTTTGAAAAAAGTTTGAAGTAAACTGCACTTCAGGAGTGTCACTATTACATAGTGTACTACCTAAATGCAGTGTAAGGTACTACTAAACTAAGATAAATATTTCTGCTTCAAAGCAATTGATGCTGAGTCATAATTATGAAGCAAAACCCTCCTAATGTTAAATTAGCTTAATGCTAGGCTGGATATGGGTCAAAGAGCACTCGAGCAAATGCCATTGTCTATGTAAACACCTCAGTGGTTAAAAAAAGTAGCCCAGATTTCTAGGTATCATTCTCTTCACGCTTGCAAACAGAAACTACACGTTTTCCACACAATACACTGCTCCGGGGCACTACATCGAAGTCACTTTAAGAAAGAATGACAACCTGTGCTAGCCAGCGTTGCTAGAACTTACAAACGTCAAGAAAATGGTAAGGATGACAGAGGACATGGAAACTGGATTTAGCAGATGTTTTCCTGAGATTGAGATTATAAAGAAATTTTAGTAAAGAATGTGTGATACAAAGCCATGTGACGTCTCCACCATATTTTACATGGCTGTACTGGACCAAGTTTTCTGATGGCATAAAATCATGAAAGTCCATCAATACTGAAAGAAAATAACCTTTTGGTGTACACAGCGTCATTGGGAGACTGTACCACAAGTCACCTAGCAAGATCTTAGCTCCTATAACGTGTTCTCTTATCAGGTGCCCAGATAAACAGTACGAAGAGCACACTCGAACTTATGCCACCTCATTTATTCCAGCATCCATTCTAGAAGAAAATCAGATTTCCTTAAAGAGCCGTTACACACCAGAGCTTCTCCTGTACAGATGAGGACATCGGTTGTCACTGCAGCAAAGCACACTGAAATAAGTTTCCGTGATCCTTATATCTATGACTCTTTGTGCAATAAAAGTGTTCAGGTTGAAAAGGAATGATGTGAGAAACAGCACTCCCGCGTTTTTGCTTTGTGACTATGAAGCGAGGAATGAGAAGCTGGTGGGCGCAGGGGGAATGCACGGCAATTGCAGCCTGCCTCTGTCCGAGCAGCTCACGCTCCTTTGCTCACAGCTGCTGCGCAGTGCAGACATTCCTCACATTGTGGCCCGGTGTCTCTGCATGGCATGCAGTTCTGCATTGTATGCTGCTAAGCACGAATAACTTTAGTGATACATCAAACTGCTGGGAAGCTAGCATAAAAACAGCAACATCTGAGACTTAAAAACATTTCCATAATGAACATTGACTGTATAAGCGAGTAACATCCCTGAAGTGCATCATAAAAATTCTTCAGAGAGAAAACTTGCTTTTTAATTTTTGTCCTGCATTAGATATCTAAACAGACGGTAGAGCAGATGATATATAAGCATCCGTAGCATTTATTTACTAATTTGGTCTTGGAAATCTCACGTGAGCACAGAGAGCACTGTGGAGGAGAAAGTGCAAAGCAAAACAGATTGGGCAGACTCACTCATGTTCTGCCTTGGGTTTGGCAGTTTGAAGAGACCTCCGTGACTCCTCAGTTCTCACTAAGAAAGTTCACCCTCTGACACTGAGACACTCCTCAACTCTGCTCAGTCTTCTTGCTGACAATCACCCCACAGAGACACTGCAACTGCTTGCTCTGGACTGCTCCGGTCCTTCCATAATGCTGCTTTTCTATTACAATATCTGATAACCCCTTTGGGCATTCAGCTGTCTAGACTATTTTATCAAAAGTAAATACATTTATATACTTACTGTGTCATATTCATATTTTTCTCCTGAGTGTCCGACTGTATGGATCACATTTTTCTTCTCATTCAGATATCCAAGGCCCAAACTCTTCTGCGTAGGGTCCTAGAGCACAGTAAGTGCTGCATGCTATGGGTGGCAGTTATGTGTCAGCTCCATGGCAGAGGCGGTGGCATTTCAGTGGCGCTGGATGAAACAATAGTGTCTCTAACTTTGAAGGGCTAAATCTTCTCTCAGTGCTTGGCTAACTAATTTACAACCTACAGTAGGTTTCATGGGAATTAACAAGGCTAAAATTTGATCTCATCGTTGAGCACATCTGAACGTCTTTCTGGTCTAGAAGTGCTTTAGAAAAACAAAGCCAGATGAGAATGGAGGCGTATGGAACACAGCTGTATATAAAATCACTATCTGATTTGGACTATGATCTCTGCATGTTCCCGTGTAAGGCAACATAAACAAGTCAATAGCTGTTTAGGAGATGCTGAAATTCTGGAAAGATTCTTCCCTGCGCAGTTGTTTGGAGGGTGTGTCTTCCAGTTTGGAATTTGATCCATCTGAAACTGTCATGCTCAGCCCCGCAGGCGATACCTTGCTTCTAACCAGTACACATGTCCTTACAAGTGAAGAATCTGAACAAGCTGCCCACTGGAAATGCAAATTCAGCCTCTGGGACGGTGCGGTCCCAGCTTCCACAGTGCACGCCGCACAGGGGAAATGTATCACGCGTGCAGGAGGCAGTCCTCACCGCAGGAAACGACGGGCTGCTGGGTGATGGAGGCAGTCTCCAATGAGATGATGCTCAATCAGCTAAAAACCTGTAAAGAAATAGGAGTATCTTGAGGACTGTAAGTTGGATGTTATGCTCGCCCAGCTCTGCAGAGAGCACAGGTTCTAACAGGTGCCGGAATGGAAGCAATTTCAGGCATGCAATTTTATGCAAAAGTTATTGCAGAAATGGGAACTGCACCTGAGCAGTAAAAGTCCAGCTATTAGTGGACGCATACGGAGAGGGAGCTGAATGCTCCTCTCCCAGAGCACCTGATTATCTGCACAGATCCTCTTTGGCCCCTGTGCACTGCTGTAGTAGGCAGCTCAGTAGCGCTGTAAGAGTTGGCAGTGAATTTTCAAGCCTTCACTTACAGCAGTAAATTTCAGAATTTCAGACACCCTTGTGAAAAATTAAGTAATAACTAGTGAAATACCCTTAAACTGAAGACTCACAGATCAACAACCATTTTTACAAGATTGATGTGATTGTTCAAGCCTGGTACCACTCTCTTGACATATAAAACTACATATTTGCACATAAATGACAATGTTTTTCAAAGAGGGACAGTCCTTTAGCTCTGCTGTGCACGGACAGCTGCCTTTGTTACCTGAAATTTCATCAAAGGTGACATTCTTCTGGGGTTGGATCCCTCTGCTTCCTCTACCCTGTACCAACGGAGAAGGCCTTGCCAGGTGCAGGATATGCTTTTTTCCCAGCGTAACAGAGTTCACGTGGCAATGACACACGCATAACTCCATGCTGCAAAAGAAAAAGATCTCGTTCAATGTCTGCACTCTGAGGGCACCAATTCACTGTAATGATCCTGATTTGCCTCACCTGGAACCTCCCCACCCCCTGCCCCCCGCCCATGGGCCCATGACCCTATTTAAGCTGAGCCTGGAGGAAGTGTTTGCTTTTTCAGCTGTGCTGTAGGAGTGTTGGTTTCTTTGTCTGTGGTAGACATTGTTTTGCCTGGCTATGGACTCTGTTCATCCTTATCTACAGACAGTACTGTTTTTTTGTCACTCTTGATTTGATGGGCAGTTATTGGACTACCGGGTTGTGATTGGGGCATTGATTTCTTGGTTTTACATGGTTCCTGTTTCATCACTATGACCTTGTCTGGTACTTGGACTCTTGAGTCAATGTGGCTACAGTCTCTGGCTCTGCTCAGCTTGCCTTGCTAAGGCACCAGGGGAAATTTCTAGCAGGTGAGATGACAAAGAGGTGTGCTGAGCAGCTACACTAGTGCCAGGGAAGTAGCTGGGTAGGGTGCCTGCCAGTGCTAGCTGGGCTTACGCTGCAGGTAGTCTGCAGCTCGATGTGGCAACCTTGCACTGGCCCCTGCTGGCTTCTGCAGCAAAATGTGCACCAGAGACCTAGTGTGAGTCTTGGCTACTTCGCTCTGTTCTGTCTCCCGGGGTGCCTGGGGCTGCTGTGCCAGGCACTGCGTTGAAGACATAGCTACTCAAAGATCTTCATTAAAACTGGGGTCTGTTTTTTCTTATTTTACTACAGAAAGTGAACACAATGATGAATGTAGTTAAAAAAGGACTGAGCTAAGACACTCAAATCTCCATGCCTGGTGTTGTTTGTATGCAGGAAATTAGATCTATGGCCCAATTGCACATGTTGCTGCAACACTTAATATTTACAAGCTGCTAGGGTGTCTGTGCAGTAAAAATAATTTTAATAATATGCTGTTAAAACATTTCCATAAGTTGGATAATTTTTTAAGTTAATGAAGTATTCTGTTCAAACACTGATGTTGGGAACTAAAATTTCTTAATTTTAAGTTTGTCTTGCAAAATGTGTAATTTCTTATTTAACTTAGCAGCTGAAAAAAAATAAAATGGCTCTTGGATTTTGCCAGAAGTTTTTATGAATGTAAAAAAAAAAGTCTGCCAGGTCTTACGTACCTTGTCTGTCTTGATCTATTCTGATTTTCTTTAGCTCTGTTTACTAGCAAGTTTGCTTCCAGAAAAACGTGTTGTTGCAAGCCTTCCCTGGTACATAAACTGAGTAAATGCTGTTGCATTCAAAAGGTGTTTGTAAAGATGATAAACTAATAAAAGTTATTTGATACGCCAACCGCTTATCTTACACTGGGCTTGTTCCTTAGTCCTTTACCTTTTCTTGACTATAAATGTTTCAGATTACACACTTCTTAGACTTTTTCCTGGTCTCTAAACAACTGAAAAAATCACCATTCCAATATAAACACTAATAATTATATCTAAGTCAACAACATCATAAAAAGGACGACACCTGTGAACTTTGGGTAGTGCCTGCCTGCTGTGAAACTCCAGGATAACTAGGGTGCAGAGGAAGGAAGTACCACAAGGCGGCGTAGCCCCAAGGACACATCTACTTGCCTGACAATGCTTTTTGACAAAAGTTTGTATTTAACTTGGCGAAGCTGAAATAAACTTACGCTCCTACTGCCAGAGCGCGTGTCAGACCTGTCAGTGTTTTTGTATCAGAGTTACCACTTCAGAGAATGCTCTATTGGCTCTGGAGTGCAGAAAAAATAAGCATTAAATTTCTGTTGGAAACATGTTTTAAGGGCCTGTGTAATTAAACGGTGTCAAGGAGGCTGTAAGAATGGAAGGTAGCTAACAAGGTTTAATGAATGGTCAAAGGGGAAACAGATTAAAGCAGTATGGCCTCTAGCATGCTGCATGTGGAGATACAACACAGCAGATGCCAAACCTCTCATTTACACTTGCCTTGGTACCAGACTTGAAAATGGCCCAGTAAAGGTAAATCTTCCAAATGTCTGGAAAACTATAGACCAGTAAGTTGATGCCTTTACCAAGCAAATTAGCAGAAGAAAGAACAAAGAATAGAGTCGCTGAACAAAGGACTACACTTAAAGTATTGGGGAAGGGTTAACACAGTTTTTGATGGCAAAACTGGCTCAGGACCTGCTAGGATGCTTGCAGGCAGCGGGAACCCTGGTGGTAGGGATACTCTGGCTCCCTGGAGGAAATCAACAATGCCCAGCACCAAAGATTGCTCAAGAGAGAAGAGGGGAAATAACTTGTGTAGAAGAATAAAAGGTTAGAAACAGAAGGCAGGGCTTAATAATGGTCATTTTTCTTATTGGAGAGGGGTGCTCTGAGTCCCCCAGAGCTGCTTTGGGACCTGTGCTGTTTGACGTGAAGCAAATCAGGAAGGTGAAAACTTTCATCTTAAAGAGCTGAGTTACATATAACGTGGAAACAGTTCTCCTTGTCCTCTAAAACTCTTCACATACAATGTACGTACGGTACAGCATCCATCAGTCAAGTTTCCCATCAGTGACCTTCTGCTCCTATCTGATAATACTAGTATGTGATTGCAGCCAGGCATAACTGTGGGGAACAACTGCAGTCACAACACAGCGGTAGCTTCCAGGGCGAGAGTAAAACATTCTTGTACATAAGTAATGGCCAAGTGCAACGACCTCGATGTGCATGAAAAGCGCAGGGCTAGATATACAGACTTTGGGTTTGGTGTTGAATTGTCTCTTAGTATCCGTAAGAGCAAGGTCTGAACGCTCTGTGTGACAAGAGGCTGCTGTATCAGACCTGGCCTCCAGGTGGAACTGTGGACCTGCCTGAACCCACTGAGAGGCCAAAGCAGTCGCCAAGAGGGCTACCCGCGTTTTGCTGCACAACTGCCTGCAGTCACTGCAACATCAGGTCTGGGAATTGCTGGAACAGAAGAGACCGTGGGGGATGAAACTCAAGAGTGGGCTCCTGGGAGAGGGAAGTTTCACGCATTGGTACTGCTGCCTTACCAGTCTTTCATGTACCTCCTGGCCAACAGATACGGGGGGGGAAACTTGACTTCCTGATTAGACTGCCTTCAGAAGCGCTGTAATTCCATTTTATTGTGCTGCATTTTACTGTGGTGACCTGGGGCAGAAAAGAGGGAGGGAAGGAGAATAAACATGCAGGGAGGGAGGGGGTGGACTTGGATACATCAGTCTTTCATACACTCTCCACAATACACCAGTAACCAGAACGAATAACCACACTTGGCCTTTCCCTGCCAAAGGGGTGCCCATGCTGGGTCTGAGACTGCGGGAGCAGATGTGAAACAGATGTTGAGTCTGTCCTCTGGGATACGAGTAGATCTTTCTGGACAAGAAATAAGAGCAGAAAAAGGGCATGAGATGTCCGGTTTTGGTATAAGCTCCACGATGGTTCAGTGACAGAAAAGGCAACTGATCCTGGACAAAGAAGCTGAAATGATGCTACAGTCTCCTGCTTCCTTGCAGTTGTTAGTGAAGCACTTACAAAGAGAAATCCTAACATTCCTAGCGAAGCCAAATATTATTAAAGGAAAAAATCTGGACCAAAAATGGACAAAACCAAGAAACGGATATGGCCACTCTAGCCCGTTCCATTGTAAGTGAAAGAGGCTGCTTCTGCCATTGTTGTGAATAGGAAAAGATCCTTTCTTTTAGCTTTCACATTAAGGAGTTTCTAGTCTGCAAAGAGACAAAACATTCTCTCCCGTCAAACACTGCAATCACATAAACAGGCTGAGCTCTTATCTACTGGATCTCTCAGCACCTAAAATCATGGCGATACTGGTGTGCTGCCATTCTTAGGAGGCATGCCAGCACTGCATCACCTGCAGGAGGTGTAGATACTATTTTTCATCCTGGCTGCTGTTCTCCCTAAATGGACAGCAAATAAAAGCTTCCTGTGAAAGACAGGGAGTGATACTGGGACTACTGCTACAACAGGATTCTGTTGAGAGAACTCCTGGGATGAGACCCTCACTGTGTATTAGGCAGTTTTCACTGAGGCTGCTGAATGACGCATCTCGTTAATAAACGTAAACTTCTTACCAGTAATGACCTATATGGATAACCTGATAATTTCCAGGACCAGGCCGATGTGCCCGAAACCGATACAGCAAAACGCTACAAGCACGAACTCTATCAAAATAGACTTGGCAATACAATGCAGCACTTGTGTTCAAAAGAGAAGGCTCAGTTAGCCAGTCAACAGCTTGCTATTTCCTGGGTGGTTTGCGTATGCATGCAGTAACTTGTTGCTGAAGGTTACTTTCAATGTAGTATCATAAATTATGCTGTTTATCATAAAATAAAATACAAGTACCTCTTTGTCACCAGTTCCGAAAGTCACATGGGCATCAGTGTATTCTATTCCTGTTCAAAGCAATCCTCAAGAACACAATTTAAGTCCATGTTTGGACACTGTATTAGGGCAGAACCCTAAAATACATTGGAAAGCTTTTAAACATGCAGTTCAAAATCCATAGGACAGGCAAGCATTTTGTTTTACGTTTTATTCTACATTTCTGATGCATTTCACTGACTTCTGGTGCTATCAACATGCCCGGCCACTGTATTATTGTATCTTGTTCAAAAATAAATACCAGACCAAAATGGGGGGGAAATTACTTAACTAATTTCATTGTGTATGATGTGAAGGGTGGAACACTTCTTCATTCTCTTTTCTGCAACAACAGTAAAAGCAAGTGCCCTAGCAAAAAAATGTGCAATGGCTGTTAATAGTAACAAAGTGTCTCTACGCGACACCTCTTACGTGGGAATATGAATAAATTTAGTCTAAAACCTCATCACTAGTGACAAAAGTATTAATATTAAAAACCTAAGGAATGGTGAAATCCACGGACAAGGGTTTTTCCAAATGGTGACGTGGTTTTTGGTACCTGCTTTGAGGTTCAGATATACCTGGCTTACAAAAAGAAATGAAGATGCACTCTGAAAATCACGCCGCTTTCAAGCTTTCAGCAAAACCAAAGGCGTCTGCAGCCAACAACTGGACCATGAAACACAACACTGGGAAATTTTGCCACTGCTGACGACGGACGCAAGACCAAGCCCAGAGCAAGCATATGTAATTTAAAATCCCTTCAGTATCTGGCACTGAGCAGGTAACCTCACACACGATAGCTATAAAGGACTGGTTACACTGAGAGGCATGTACTGCAGACAATTCAAAAACAGGGATACGTCTCTAAAGCTCTGTTGTCATTTGAAGATGGAAGGCAAAGAGATTCAGAAAGGGCTTTACTGCTGTGCCATAACGGGAAGGAAAACCTCTGTATTTTTCCTTTGTTGTTCAGAAATTATTTAGGCTGAGTTTTATTTCTGTTCAGAAGATTTGGGTAAGGTTGGGGAAGAAATCAGACATTCAGAAAGGTCACGGAAAGTCTCATAAGCTGAAATTTCAATTTTTGCAGCCTGTAGCTGAAGGAAGAAAGGCTGTTGAGTCTTCTTCAGTATTTCCAGCTGAATTCTTAAATGACCTCACTGAACTCCACTAGCAATGACAAGCAGGTGAAAACTTAGTATTTCCAGCATTAGGGATCTCACTGCAACAGAGGTTGCCTGCTCTCGGGACCCTGAGCGTACCAATTAGCCTCGCTAGCCCTGATGAGCCTCACCTGGAGCCTCCCAACAACACCATCGCCCGTGGGCCCAGAAGCCCATTTAAGCTCTGGCTTTGGGAGTTTTTACCCTTTTTGAACTATGTTGGAGGAACGCTGGTCTCTGGTTCAGCCTCAGCCTTGGGTTTGCCTGCCCACGGACTGCATTGATCCGAACCCCTGACCTGTCACTTGACCTTCCGGCTTGACCTTGGACTTGCCTTATTGCCATGAACTTGCCTGGTGATGTGGACTCTTGGTTGAACCTGGCTGTGATCTCTGGGCCCGCCTGGCTCACCTTGCTTGGGTACTGTGGGAGGTCCCTGCCCTGCCTGCTGGGTTGTGGTGCTTGGCTCCCAGTCCCTTAGGGAGCAGCTGGTCCTTGCTGGGCCTGATACCCACCTGCTGTTAACTTGCTCACTTGCTATAAACTTGAGCACTGACTCCTGATAGTATTTTCTGGTTGCTATCTCAGTCAAGATATAAAAAATTACATTGATATTAATTGGAAATAAATTTAGAAATATGTAATTGTTGGGGTTCACGTAATAGCAGGGGAGACGTTTTGCTTTGCAATCTGTGTTTAAATAAAGATGCTTTCAAATGGATTCTGTGAATTTCTTTCTCGTGTAAGTAACAATATTCTCAGTTGGTACCTTCCTATAACATCCCTTTCTTACTGGTGTCTACTTATATAATGCTTCATTTTAGGCTTTTTGAAGTAAAATATTGCCATGGACTCTAATGTTCATTAAATGATCCGATGCTTATTACGTTCACCTGTTTCACACCTTCTGAAACAACCCTTAAAGCTCCGAATTCAAAAGACAAGTGAAAGGAATTTGATGTTGTAGAAGTGGCAGAGGTGGTGGGACTTTTGTCTTTGATGCCTAGATGCTTGAAGTTTGCACTTTATCACGTACCAGAAGAAAATCTTGGTAGTGTTTTTCACTTGAGTGATCTTGTTAAGGCATGTGAGATGGGGGAAAAAAAATACTGGATTACACAAGTGGAAAGTGCGATAGGGAAGTCACCTCGGTGACTTCAGTGGGGTGAATAAGACCCTTGCAATCCCCAACAATGTATTAGGTAAAATAATGCAAAACCAAACTAAATCATGCAAATCCTACAGTAGAAGTGTGATCTGCGTCAGCTTCTGGCAGGAAGTTCAGCTTTCAGGTGGTGTATAACTGGCATTGCTATGAAAACAAAACAGGTTGCACTGAAAACCAGCGTGTCACCTGTAGCTGAATTTACTAGCTCTAAGGTGCGGAGCAAAACCATAATCCAACTCAAAGGCTTCTTTCTGTGTTAGTTAATTTGTTTATGAAATGTGATGAGGGTGAAATATATTGCTTGAATCCTTTCCAGAGGATTATAAGGTAGATTTATTTCAGAAAGGAAGAAAGCAAGCCTCTTTTTTTCTGGATTACAGATTCTGTTTCCATTTTAAAAGGTTCAAGGGCCTAAAGTGTTAAAGGTAAGCTCATACCCATAATTTGAATCTTTTCACGCAAAATACACAAAACAAAGATGATGTTTCTTTCAAAGGTCCTCTAGATCCATACTTTAAGGCATAATTGGTAACTCACAAACCCTACTTTTGCAAAAAGATAACCCAGTTTCACTTACATTGTCTGAGGTCTGTACTTGTTGTGTCTAAGAACTGTGCCGATACTTTATTTAATCATGTAACCTGTGGCAATCCTCTGGTCCTGTTTTTTAAAGTGTATATATTCTTTAATAAAATAAAAATATTAATCATTCAGTTCTCAAGGCCTTTAAACTAATTTTCCTCCATGCTGTATACTTACTTGAGAATGTTTTTCTGAACCTCTAGGAAATAGTCACGGTAACTCAAACGCACCTCCTGGGAGACAGGCAGCTTCAATCTCTGCAGCTATGTCATTTTATAGAGAAGTCAGGCACAAAGAAATAAAACTGCAACCTTCAGAGGTAATTAATTTGCTCTGGAATGACCTTCGAGGATGACAGCCTCATCTTTAATGAGATCTTTGCAGATCCTAGCTTAATCGACTATCCCAGACTCATAAAACTCTGCACCAAAGCCAAGAGCTGGACTAAAATCTCTGGGGTTCCAGGTTAACGCTTTAGGCATGTGATTGTCTTCTCTCTGAGTTTATCAATCTTCCACATGATGTACATGCAATAAATCTAATTTACTTGCTGATTTTGTCCTGGGTTGTCCTTATGTTCTTCTTTCACAAGGGACTTGCCTTAAGCTGAAGATTCCTAATGGGTCCATGCGTTCACGTAGGCACTTCTAAAGTAAGATACTGAAATTGTCTTGATTATTGTTCTCACAGATACCTAGCAACTTCAACAGCAGTTACAAATGTGAAAATCGGGCCACTTATTTAAGTATCCACATGCAGATTCAAGGGTACAACTTTAAATGTCAAAGGCCATGCTGTTAACTTGCCTGCAGAATGTTAACATCACATCTCATACCAGATAACACCAGTTAGAAAATATGCACATCTATGTTTTCTTCTCATATTCTTGGGGTGAGCCCTACACAAAATTTCTGTACTCAAATACCCACGTGGCAATGGGAGCTTCAGATCCAAATTCTGATCTCTGCTTTGTGATTCAGGCCTCTTCTTCTCTGCTTGGGACAAAAGCAAGTGGCTGCTGGTTGTGCAAGAGCGGTGAAGGGCGTGGAAAGGCTCTGTTGGATTTCACAGAGTCGTGGCTCAGCACTAGGCCAGTGTGCAGAGCACCTCGGGGCTGAGTCACCGCTACTATTATTCATTTATGCTGAGGCAGTGTGCAAAACCTCGGCTTCAGATAAGTAGCCCATTATTCTAGATAATCTTCAAAAATAGGAAAATGGGATGCTTGCTGGTGCTAGACTCTTACAACCTGCTGTAAGCCCTGCAACAATGGCTGTAAGATGCCCTCTGGTAAGACTGCAAGTGCTGCTAGATGCCCTGTATATGCAGTCCCGGCCATTCCTGATTTTTACAAGTGTATGCCGTCTGCTGGGTTTATGCTGAAAGAGAGGATCTAATGCATCCACTTACTCATCCTCTTACAGGGACAGATGATTATTCTGAACCCATAGATGAGCTACACCAGGAACTCAGGCTGAACGGTGGTGAAATGCCACCTGCCTGGAGCAGAAGCATTCTCAGTTAGCAGAAATGATAAAATGCTGATTGCCGCTCCTAGGCAGGAAGCTGTCCTGCTGTCCTTAAAGAGGGACCACCACTGCTCTTTCAAAATGACAGTGTTCTTGCTTGCGTGCCATTAGTGGAGAAGTGACTTCTTACACGGGGCTCCCAGGATGTCACTGTGCAACACAATGAGATTGCGACATGATGCGGGTATGATTTTATTGTCTTGCTGGAACCCATTACCAAGTTCCTGCCTTCAAGTAAAAGAATGACATGAAAATGGCCTTTGGATGTCCCCGGAACAAATGATTCATTTTGAAATGAGTGATGGCTGCTACATGGGCTTGAGGATAGGGCCCTGAAAAACAGCGAAGATGCAGAGTACTGACACAGCCTTTTGCAGATCAACAGCACAGGCAGACGTTTTCACAGTCTGAAAGACACGAGGCACGTCTGTGAGCAACTCACCTTAGGCAGCAACTGCTCTTCTGCCTCCAGCCTGCTTGTTTTCCCTTTATACCGTAGCAGTCACACGCAACACAACGCCCTGGCTGTAATGCTATAGTTGTGATAGTAGATGTAAACTAGAAATAATAACAGTATGGTCTGACTGCTTCCTGAGCAGCACTGACTACCCGATACCCTCACGGCTTGCTGTTGAGGTGAAGGGATTCAGCAGATTATTAAGAGATATCCAACGCTTCCTTAATTCACACCCATTGCCGCTAGGAGGAAGAGCCAACATGACTGAACGTGCCACAAAATGAAGTGATCTATATGTTAGTAAGGCTTAATAAAGACAGATTCCATTCTGTCATAAAAATGTCATTATGTCTTGTAATTCCATTGTGTCGTATAACTTAATTTGATGGCGCCTTAGTTCTTTGAGGCTTTAGAGCAATCCTTCAGATATTATCTGCCAGCTAATACAGCATGTCTGATGCTTCATACAATGGATTACAATAAAGAATTTTCTAGGCTACGTTGTTACAACTAAGGATATAGTTTCAAACTTACAGCTTTGGGGAAGCCGGCGTCAGAAGTTCTGTGCCTTCCTCAGCCCTGGCCTCTTGTTCCCACCTCTGCAGTGCAGCTTTTGCGCTGTCTCCTCAGTTATTTCACTACCACTGTCATAGAGCCAGAGTATAAAATGGGCCCCCCCTCAAATAAATAAGGAAGAATCACCCTATGAAAAAAATGACTGGCACTGCAGTGAAAAAAACATGTCTGTAATAGCAAGCGCCTCAGAAATCTCAGCCCGTTCCTATTCCCAGATCTCAAAATAAGTACCAAAAGTCTTCCCCTGAAACTCTGATTTGACTGCATGTTAATGAGGAACACTATTCCCTTCTGCATTAATCTGTCCAAAACATAGTAAAATGTTAGAATACCTGTTGGTTATTGGAAAATATCTTTGATTCAGAAAGGAAATAAGGAGTGGCCAATAAAGGAGGACTCCGAGGAACTCACCATGGTGCAACACAACTTGCCTTAATGTTCTGCCTAAACAGTAAAATGTAATTTTTAGCATGTTCAGAAGGGAAGCAATTCATTTGTTGTCTGAACTTGTAACACCTGGTTTGCACTTCTTACTGTCAACAAATCACAAAAGTACGCAAAAAATGTGTAAGAAAACCAGACTTCTTTGCTCTTATGCCTTCTGCTACAGACACGTGCTTTTCATCTGGAATTTCTTTTGGTAAACGATTACCATAACATCTGCCACTTCCTTTCAGACTGGGTTGTGAAAAGAGTAGGACATGCACTGGCCTATATGGAATTACAAGCATTCCTTTCAGAACGCACTATGGTGAGTTAAAGACATGACGCATCATTTTTAATTAGTAACTTCTTAAACAAGTATCACAAATCACCAATGAAAAAAGAACATGATGAAAACTACTACTGTGATAGAAAGCTTTGGACAGGATCTTCCTGTCTATCATGGCAGGAGTGTTTACGCCAGAGCAACAAAGAGTGCATCAGCTTTTTCATTCTGCGTCTATGTTTCAGTGGACAGTGCTTCAAAGGTCAATGATAAACTGAGCTCTATCTTGAAACCGGGCATAAAAGACAAAAATTTCTATCTGGCTGCACAAATACGCTCCAGAACTCATTTTTTCTCTTCCTGTCCATTTCTGTACCTTGAAGCTCAAGCCTTATTAGTTCAAGATTACCATAACAAAGGCTATGAGTTCAAGTGTAACCCGTAGGTATTCCCTTTCTCACTCTTCTATAGCGTACTTCGTGTACGCTCGTGTGAAAGGTGAACAGAGTGACGTTCAAGTCAACAAGTGCACATCCTGCTCATTTTGCAACATTAGCTGGAAGGAAATCGTTTTCAAACTCTGCTTTAGTAACCATTCCCTGCTCAAAAATAGTGTTACATATCCCTCACTAAAGCGCAAGCCAAATCCTTATGAACTAATAATTGCACAGTGTTTTACAACTAACCACCGCTTGTACAGAATGAGATAAAGCACTTGAGCCCCTGTCACTGGTCCTGGTACACAGAACTGGACAATTTTATTATCTGCAATGCTTTCCAAAGTGACTTTCATTTCACAGAGAAAAGCATTTTAAAATTCCAGACACAGAGCTGAGAGGGGCAGTGTGGCTTACAGGACCCTGGCAGTTCCACATGTGCAACTTAAAGCTTTCACCAAAGATGACTCCAAGTTACCACAACTGTACGTAAGTACATACTTACTCAGGCTGGACAGTCAAATGCTTTGAATATGGCACTTGGTAACTACTCTTTAAGGTACTACTGCCTGAAAATTATTTATGTCCCAACTGTATTAGCTTGCTAGGCCTTCTACGCTCATGAAGACTTTTGTCACTCTTGAAACACAAATCACGCACCACCTGCGATGAGTACCAAATTTGCAGTCGACACAAAAGTAACAATAAAGCTCAGGTAAAGTAGAGGAGTGCTAGAGCAGCCACGTTAAGGTGCTATGAGATCTTTTAAGATTCAAGGTTGGACGTAAAGTTCAAACTCTGAATGCCATACATTGCCCAAGTAACTGTCACCACCTAACTGCTTTGCTAGGATTCATGAATCACCCGTGGTTACAGGTGACACTGAGTCACAGAGTCAGGTTCTGGCAAAAACTTGACCACAATTTTTGTAATGGAGCTCCTTGCTGGTCTGAGAAATGTCACTCTCCTGTTACCACCCCAAAATGATTAGGTTATTAGCATAAATCATACTGGGGCTGCAGCACCCTGAATGGTAGAGTTCAGGATCCTGAAAGGAGGGGGCAAGGCAAAAAACAAGATCACAGCCATGGACTTCAGGAGAGCAGACTTGGGGCTCTTCAGGGATCTGCTGAGAAGAATCCCGTGGGAGACTGTCCTGGAGAGCAGAGTGGTCCAGGAGCGCTGGTTGATTTTCACGTATCGCCTCCCCGCCAAGCTCAAGAGAAGTCCACGCCAGCAAGCAGGAAATCAAGCAAAGGCAGCAGTAGGCCTGCATGGATGAACAAGGAGCTCCTGACAAAACTCTAACATTGCTTTTGGACCATCTCAAAGATTCCTAGGAAGCACACACTAAGCATGAAGGAGAAAAAAAAAATTGTCTCAAAGTATCTCAAGTCCTTTAAGACTGGCAAATCCTCAGTGGGTACGGTGGAACAGAACTTGGCCAAATGCCTCAAGTAGAATAGTAAAAGTAGCATACATGAGGACAATCTTTTCAGGACAGAACCTTTTAAACCTCATCAAAGTCAAACAGCAGATGGAAACAAAGTCTAAGCAAGAAGAAGGTGTCCTAGGTCTCTTGTATTTCTCATTTACTCTCCGACAGTCTACGAGAAAGTCTTCTGGAGGACATCTTACTACCCAAGTAGATTTTGTCCTCCAAAACTGCAGAAACCATGGAGATTTTGCAGAAGCAGTGGAAATCATTTCTGAAGAATATGTGTGATTGACAGGATGAACCTTATGAAAGACTGTCAGCCAGTGTGTGGTCATGCATGCCACTTCAGAAATGAAAATGATAAAAGATATGCTGGAATCAAAACTTATAATGACTCTTACAGTTCCCAAGCTCTCCAGTGGTTATTACACCTAAGAAGAATGGGGAAGCGTTATTGTTTTTTGTGGGTGGTTGTCGCAGATGCACCTATTTGACATGGCTATGATTTAACAGTAATTCAAAATTTATTAGTGATTTAAGGTAGATCGAGAGGTTGAGTTTTAGCAGCACTTAATCATTAACCAGTTTAGAGGTTTACAAAGTGATTTAACAAAATAATTGAACAGTGACTGAATTACAGATTCGAAGATGGCAAGATTCACACTAACCTTCCCTAAGGTATTCCAAATCAATACATATACATATGAGCAAAAGCACACATTTCAAATTAATACATATACATATAAGCAAAGCATATAAGTGTGTGTGTGCGTGCACACACACACACACACACACAGAGGTCTCTGATTGCTGGAATCAGGAATTTCTTACCAGTGGGCGACTCTTAACGAGCCGACGGGTACTGCTTTTAACTCCTGTGTACGCACGGACAAACGGAAGAACATCCACATCCATAAAGCTAACGTGTATATCACAAACATACGGGTGGAGAGGTGGATGGAAGAGAGGCTAGCCTATAGTCAGAATTTCCCTTTCCCGAGTTTAGGGTAAATACTGACTATGCATCAGCGTTCCTCAACGGGCGGTAGTTGAGGCTCAAGAGGGATTCGCTCGCCCTGGCCTTCTGGTCCTCAAGGTGTCAGCCTGAGTGGTGCCCCACTCAGGGGAGATACTGGCCACAGCCCGTTGCGATCCAGAAGAGGTCAAAGGCTCTTTACCAGAATTGCTACTTGTAGGAGCCGAGATAATTGACTTTTGTCAGGTACTTTTCCACTCTGACCCAGCTCAGACAATAGAATATTCCAGCACTTTCCACTGGTTACGCAAGCCCAGAACTTGCTAGATCTTGGGGTCCTCGTATCTTCCCCCTGCCATGGCCACGATCCATATGTTGTCAGGAGTGATCAATTATAGTTATTATCTTCAGACGGTAGGAGCCATGGGGACCAGGCACACTATTCTGCTCTGGCCGTGGCTCTCAGCCTTTTCTTTCTTTCATGTTAGACTATTATGTTACATTCTGGTCCATTGTATTATTATGTGGCCCAGGTGGGGAGGAAATCACGCCAAGTACTGAGTGGCCTCAAGGTGTCTGTGTGCGGGTTGCACCACCACAGTGGTGACACGTTTGGCTCAGTGCCTACCCTCAGTGCATGCCTCACGCTCATAATGGATGATTTCCCGGTTAACCGTACTGGGACTGGATACCTCACCAGGTTGGACTTAACAAACAGGTATTGGCAGACCTTCAGGAAAAAAGCACTGGGGAAAATCAGACTCCTTGCTGTAGGTTTATATCCTTGATCTACATCAAAGAATCAGGCATTTGGGTTTGGCATCGACCACTAATGGTCTGTGTCAACACAGCTGTTTATGCTAAATTGAAGTGGGTAAATTCCTGTATTCTAATTACGTTACTTTTTATAACAGTAAATTAGCTCTGGGCTGGAAGTAAGAGAAACAGCGATATATAAGAGTAATTTTCACATCTTTCATTGAATCCCAATGACAAATACTTTTCCTACAATAAATAGGAGAAGATACCTTTTATTCAAAGACAATCCAAGCCCAGAAGGGACAAACACTGAAGCATAATACTGAGGAGAGGGTAGGGTGGGAATGGCAGAGGGAGATTGGGCTTTCAGAACTTCAGGACACGCCTTAGGAATTGCTAAAGGTATAAACCCACTTGCAATTCTGACCGTGACATTTCAAGCTAGTTCAGATCTTGGTTGATGGCGGTTTGATAAACATCAGACCCACAGTCATACTCTACACAAATCAGTCATACAGAGATAGGATCTACCGCAAATTAAGAAGATCAATCTGGATAGGAAGTGCTTAGGTCAGATTACAAATGACTACTTTCAACTGTCAAGTCACTTTCTTTTGAAGAGTTGAACAAGAGCTTCATCACTTTCCCCAAAGCACCAGAGTGAACTGCATATGCACTAGAAACCTCGGATGTGAGAAGATATGATTTGGAGTGTAACTGCCAAGATGGTTAAACATAGATTTACACTGCTAAACAATGGTATTTTTAATGTTAATTTCACAAAATCTGAGAAACTTTACATACAAATAGAGTTGCTTTACAAAAGTGCTGTAATACTGCAGGCAATCTGTGGAGGCTTAAAAAATATGAATTCTGTCTTTGTATCACTGGGCCTTTAAAAATCTAGAGAGCTGCTTGTGCGTGCTTGGAAAAAAATAAGGTGCAAATCCACAAGCTCTCTCTGTCACACAAGTGTTCCGGTTTGCTATTTCATATCTATGAGGAGTGGGAGAAGGCGAAACAGGTCATATCTAAAGCATTTGTTTGACCTGCTGTCAGTGTTACAAAATCCATAGGAGTTAAAGGAAGTTCTCCACAGCAGGAGTTGCCAAGAAGTCAGAATAATGTAAATTAGTCCCTGGGGTTTTCAATTTGATATATGAACAAAATTACAACATGAAGGCAAGAAGAGGGGAAGCCAGTGACAAGAAAGATTAGTTTGGTTCCCCTGAAAACCATTACCTTGAGCACAGTGTTACCAATCAGAAAAAGAGTATGCTGGAGGCGCTGCCTTTGCTCTTTTTTCTTGAGGAGAAGGACTGGGTGGGAAGAGACAGGACCTGGGGTCTGTTCCCATCTCAGCTGACTTTCCTGACTTCTGCCCAGCATCTGTAACAACTGCAGAAGGAAGCAGAATACCCAGGTGCAACTGCAACGCAAATCCTTATTTGTACCTACTAATAGGGGAAACCAATCTCTTCCACAGCAAATATTCAAAATCGACATACCACAGAGCAGAACAAACACAAATTGTTAATCTGCAAAAATCGATGCCATGCACTCAGCAGGGCAAATATTTAACCTGTAAATAAACCAGAAGAAATGAATTCCCAGGGAACAGTTACCTGCTTGGAGTCAGCTAATGTTTCTGCAGTGTCTGACCAACAGCACTGCACCAGAAGCAGATTTCCTTGGACGTGTTTATTCCATTTTGGCCTCCAGTCTGGCAATTACTCAGAAGCATTTTCCCTCAGCTCCAGTGTCAGAGGTCTTTGTTTAAGGAGCTAAAAACTCTGTCTTGGTTTCATGTGAAGTAAACATACATACAGTCTGCTCAACGATGATCGGTCCCATGAGGAGCCAGCTTCCCAAACAATGGGGATGGGCCCTTGTGGCCCTTCCAGCATCTGAAGGGAGCCTGCAAGAAAGCTGGAGAGGGACTTTTTACAAGGGCGTGAAGTGATAGGATGAGGGATAATGGCTTCAAGCTGGAAGAGTGTAGATTTAAAGTAGATATTACGAAGAAAATTTTCACTCTGAGGGGGGTGAGGCGCTGGAACAGGTTGCCCAGGGAAGCTGTGGAGGCCCCATCCCTGGAAGTGTCCAAGGCCAGGTTGGATGGGGCTTTGAGCAACTAGGTCTAGTGGGAGGTGTCCGTGCCAATGGCAGGGGGGTTGGAACTAGATGATCTTTAAGGTCCCTTTCAACATAAACCATTCTGTGATTCTATGATTCTATGATAAAATGCTGACTGCAGTTCCCTTCCTCTCCAAGTTCTTCTGTCTTCACCCTTTGCTCTCTCAGGTGCAGGCAAGAAGCATACACGTAAGCCCTCTATCTCCAGTTCAAACTGATTTTTCCTCCATACAGCTGAAACTTTGGAAATAAAAAATGTCTTGATGATTTACACACAGGAATTTGAGGCCAATGTACTGTCTTCTGTCTCCTAGTAGCTGTTGTGCTTCACATCATCTCACTGCCTCTGAGTCCGGGACCTTGTTCTCTTCAGATGTAGATCCAATGCCGAAGCCTGACTCCACTGATTTTAATTTACTCATGGTTTATACCAGTAGGCAGATGATTAGAATTGCAACAGCCATGTAGCACAGGGTTGTTAATTCTGCTTTGCTTTGCAATAGGCTTGCAAATAAAATAGCTTTGGAAAAAACTGTCATTATTTTATCCTTCTCCCTCAAGTAGATAGAGACTACCTAGAAAACTAACTTCTAGTTTTGGCACAGCTCACGGGATAGAAACTTGCAAAGGGGAGGCGAGAGAGTAAGGGAGGGAGTGTGAAAAAGTGCTGCTCCTAAGTATCTTCTCCAGTCCTTTCCTTATTCTCAGCTACTGTTTCTGCTCAGTCCTGAAAGTCTCGGCCTCGTCACATTAAATAAAATATTTGTTTGAGTAACTCTTTGGTTCATGTGTTGTAATTGGTTTTACGATGATTAATGAAAAAAGGTATTTATTTAATATGAAAGACAACACATGGTGATACCAGCTGAAATACTGGAAAGTCCCCGAGTAATCCTACTGAAAGATGTTTTTTTTTTTCCTTAAAAATGCAAGTACTGCAATTAAACCCAAGTGGTCACTTTTTCTTTAAAAAGTTGCTGCATGTTGATAGCATGAACATCCTGATAGTGCTTCAGGCCACATCCTGTCTGTTTTCTTTCTTTTTTCTACACTTCNATTTCCTATGCAGTTACTACATACATGGGGAAACCCCAGGAATATACAAAGGCAGATATTTTCCATCAAACCCGATCAGTAAATGGCTTTTGATTGTATTGTTAATCGGCCAAAGGGCACAGAAAGGAAGGACTGCAATTTTGGATTCCTTCAAACTGCTGAAAACTGTGAATAAAGTTCTGAGTCAACCGTAATTGTTCTGCTTGAGGCTCAGGGACTTTGCTGAAGCAATGCTCAAGATCACCATTAATGAATGTTAGATGTCCAGCTACAAGGGAGAAGTATTAAATGCATAGCACTAGGATCCAGAACAACTAGCAAGATGAACAAAGGAAAATTAAGCTGGCTAGAAGAAAAATCAGAAGAGAGAGAAAAAAGTGATAGCAATGGTTTTAGACCTGTTATAGAATTGTGTATTGCTGACGCACTTGCTTGTGCTGCAGGGAGATCCACCTGCCACATCCCCTGGAGACAGAACTCGAAGGTCCTTCTCCTACCTCTAAACCAGAGCTTTCAGCAGCAGCGTAGGTGGAAAAAAATATTCACCAGCATAGGTGTTGCAACTGTACTTCCCTGCAGCAAGAATCACGGGCCGCACAGAAAATACAGGAATAGGGATCATCATCTCCTGCGCTGTGAGGAAGCAGCCCTGTGGTACAGCACAGCTCTGGCTCTCATCCTTGTTCTCAGAAGACTTTTGCAGCCTTATGACTAATTGATACTCCTTTGTTAAAGCACTCGCACAGTGACCTTTGTAACACCTGCCCGGTAGAGGATGGACTCAGACACTTCATGTCCAGCCCTTGTACAAACAAATGAATGCAGTTTCCCTTCTTGTTAATGGTGGTAAATATCAAGGACAAACAGCTTCAGGAAGAGGGGCAGAGACAACCACATGAATTTCAGAGAGCCTTTGCTGAGAAGAAGGGCTCATCAAAATGAGTTACACTTTCAGAATTGCATATTAACTAAACAAAAGAGAACAAATCTTTTTGTAGAGGGCTGACCCAGACACTGCTGAAGCTTATCGGGAAGATCGGTACTAAACAGGTATCTCATGGTTGCATTTCTATTTACAGCCGTTTATTCCATACCTTTCATATGAAAGTCATTCAGTGTGACAGCTGGCAAACTTAAAATCTTGGCGGTTTTGATGCTATCTAATTAAGAAATAGTTAGGGAGAAAAGACACATAGTTATGGTATTTGTAACTGTAAGCAAGCTCTCTGTTTGGTCCTCTCAAGTCTGTCAGGTTGCCTCAGGTAAGGTTCACAGCAGGGACTGTCTCACTGCCAAATTACAGATGACACTAAAGATCCAGACAAAGACGCAAAGAAATTGAGATATTTTCCCTTTGCAGATCAAAAGTCTGCATAGATTTTGCATACAGGGTCACCGAAGTATAAGAAAATAAGAGGAAGAATTTGCCTGAAGGAAATCTAAAGCTCAAGCAGGACTACCCTTTCCTGCTGAACCCAATATTCTTTAAAAAACCAAACCAACGGGAGTTGCCACAGTCACTGAGTCAGCTGCTCAGCTATTTCTAAATGATGTTTTACATGTTTGGATCTAAAATTCCAGGCACAAGGCAGGATTTCTAAAGATACCACTGAGCAGTCGTTGAGGGAGATGAAGAGAGAGCAGTGCCAGGGGTTCCCCAGGGGAAAGAAATCCCCCACTGCTCACGGGAGCATAAGGAAATGCAAAGTTCAGGGTCATTCGCAAGTCAGGGAAAGGTGGGGAGAAGCATACAGAAAATGATCTGAGAAACTCCAATGTTTTCACTCAGGTACCTCAGGTTCTCTCTTGCCCTTTGCTATGCCATAGCATAACTGATGCAGAAGCCTTGCTTAGTCGAATCGGCGAATTTTATGCCTGCGGTAGCACCTACAGATTATTCGAACTCGTCTAGTACGTACCAGTTTGCCACGTGATTCAGACAGGGACTTCTGTACCACACATCAATGTCAAAAGTTGGATGCAGGACAGTCCGCATTCCTGTGTGTCATAGGTTGCTGACAAGCCCATCATTTCTCAGAAATCTTATCACTTGGTAGGTGTTAAGGCACTTTCATGCCAAGAAAATTGAAGCTTCTCAATAACTATATTTATGACCTTTGTGACCAAAAAATAGTGTTTATTCAGGTGGAGGCTACCAGATATTGTTTATGATACTCATATTTAAGGCTTAGGAATTACTCTCTTCAGTCAGAGACTGTATGCATTAGAAATTCAGCAGCTTTTAATTCACCTGCCTCACTTCTTCAAAACTAGGTCCTTTTAAATAAATTGAAACAGCAGCTTCTCAATTTCACCCAAATCACAAGAGTTTACAATAAAACATGTGATCTTTTCATTTATGGGTCATCTTTTCTGACTTCTCTCTGTAACCACAAAAGGAATTTTATCTTTGTTGACTGTGGGTTTTTTGCAGGCCAAGTCTTCCGCTCACTACCTCTTAAATTACAAGTCAAAACATGGGCTCCAGAACCCTACCCAGTTGTTCCCCTTGCTCCATATCAAGATTTGTTATACTGTAATCATTATGTCATATATGATGATAGATGTAAAACACCTAAGCCCTTTCTTTATACTTGAGTAGTAACGTGCAAGAGCCACAAACATCTTATCTGTCTGGATCAAGAAAGCAGAAATAACGCTTCTGTAAAACACAACAGGCAGTAGGTTTTAGACAAAGAGGACAAAGAATAACACCTTCATTACTTATACAGTACAGAAACAATAATTTTATCTTTGCACTAATGAAAATCGTTAATGAAATTAAAGACAAAGAACAGTTTCTTGGGTTTATTTAGAAAAGAGGTCTACGCTCCTCAGGCAGTGCAATTTATACTTCCATTTTCTCCTTGTATGCAGGCCAGAAGACATTTCCATTGATACTCGAATTTGCATTTCTATAAACAGTTTGCTGTGCATGGAAATAGCGTGTTGGGGGAAATAAAAGGTAGAGATAGGAATGAACAACCCAGTCTGTGCTGCTATGAGGCAACAGGACAACATTTTGTAAAAAGAGACCACCTGGAGATGAGATAAAGGTCTACAGAACTATGAAGGAGATGGAAATGAGGGATAAGGATCAATATCTAACACTTGTTTTCCCATAAAAGAATCAGGAGGCATCAAATGAAACCAGGCTTAGAGTGGGAGTCTAGTAGGGATAAGTCTCAAACACACCTGATCTTTTCTTACACATTCCTAGACATGTGCTAATGGCCATGGTTGAAGAGAGGATACTCGCTATGCAAACCTCTGGTTTGACACACGAGGGCTGTAATTAAGTGCTTACGTGCTCACTTTAGGTAATCCAGCTATGTTCACAGCAAGCTGAAAATTTACTGGAAAAACAGGTGCTGGATGCCGTATCTACACATCTTATTAGGCTGACTTTCAAAACACATCCTCTAAGACTGTTTATAAACTTAACTGTGTAAAACTGCAGACACTGATATATACGGCAATATTAAGTGAATTTCAGTCTGGCGTACATAAATCTCTGTGTCCTTCATGATGAGACAGAGAACAATAAACCTATAATCCCTCGTATCTGGTCCTATGCTTTGTTCCTTTGACTGTATCCATTACCTGGCAGAAGAACAATAACGGGATTCCTTAATGTTTAATCTCCAAAAACTCCACTTGTGTTTTAGTATTATTTTTTATCATTAATAAAAATGATTGTACATCTCTGACTTTATCTGAACAATCCTCCTTCATGATCCCATCTTCACTTTTCCTTTAATTCTACCATAATCAGAAGAAATCTTCTCTGTACAGGGTCAAATTTAAGTTTGTGCAAGTGCCTCAATTTATTTCAGAAGCAGAATCCTGAAGCATCTTTTAGAATTTTCTTCTGCCCAAATCCAAAGCAGCAAACAGTTAAGAAGTTTTGGCTTCTGAAGAAGCAGTCATCCTCAAAAAAAAAAATCCACCTTATTAGGCAAAGCAGTTCATCATATCATAATAATATATTCCCTATGTTCTCAATAGTACGACAAAGTCAGTCTGGATTCTGTTGCTTATTTCAGCGATGCTAGGTCTTAATGTATCAAAAAGTACCGCAACTGTTTCTGCAGAAGTTATCTCAGCATATAAAGACACTTTTTAAAATGTAATTGCGTATAAGGACAAGGGGAGCTAATTAAAATCCAGTTCTATTACCTATCATTTCTACAACGTATTAGCTACTACTTCTGTCATGTCTTAAAATGAAAACAATCAAAGCCCAAAGACACACAGATGAAAAATCACAGATCAAATGCCTTCCACCAAAAGCAGAAATTTACAAAAAGTAACATAATAATAACAGCAAAAGTAGGAAGGTACAGAAGAAATTAATCACAAGAATGGAGTACTACAAAATCCCTATAGATCCCACAAAGCTAAGTACAGGGCAATTTTGCACATATTCTATGTTTTTATATTTCTTTAATTAATAAAGTGTTTCCTGTTAATAAAAAGCAATGTCGTGGTCATCTAGGGAAAGGGGCTTACCCACTCACCTGTGACTCATGTCACAGTAGCATCTCACAGGTTCGGAGTTTCCACTGGTATGACCCACCCGTGATGCTGGAGTGCGGAGGGAGGGCAGGGCAGTATATAAACACGGCAGGTTCCAGAGCCCAGGCACTGGCCACCCTTGGGGCTACGGGAGCTCACCTCGCCACGGAACCAGACCCAGGCGACACGAGGCAGAAACACTCTGGCATCATGACGGGCAAGGCTGTGGCTGTTGTCCTGACTCTTCTCCTGATCTCAGCGGTTGGAACAAAAGGTAAAGAAATCCTTCCTAAAGTTCTCCTAACTAATTGCTAGTGTAAATGGTGATGGGGGAGCTACTACGCTGTCTTACAAGTGCAGCAAATAACTCTTCTAGTACCGTAAGCAAAAAGAACATGTGGTACTTCCCGTGGAAAGAGTGAAACAGTCCACTTTTTGTTGTTGTTTTACAGGTAAGGCCCTGCCACGCTCAGCCGTTGAACTCCGGTGCCAGTGCGTAGGCACCCACTCCAAGTTCATCCATCCCAAGTTCATTCAGAACGTGAACCTCACCCCCAGTGGACCTCACTGCAAGAACACTGAAGTCATGTAAGTGCTTTTGCAAAATCCTCCCAATTACTTAACAAGAAGGAAACAGATTTTACATAAGGATGATGTAAGCGTTCTCTGAAAGATGTAAGAAGTCAGCAGGGGCGGCTACTCAAAATGCAGAACAGCAGCACTCATTGCTCTTACAAACAATATGCTACGTGTTGTAAGTTGCGTGTTGGTTTTGCCAATCTCTAGTCTTTAAACACCCCGTGCAGTATTTCAACCTAAACCCCCAGTCATCAGACAACAAATAACTTTCTAAAACTCTGAATTCCACCAGCATACAAAAAGAGAAACTCACAGAGCCATGCTGAGCAAGTGATCAAAACATGAATGTTAATGGCTAGGTCAAAAATATGATCACACTTCTACTTAAGTCAATTAAAAAATGACCATTAGCATAAAAATCATATAATCTGGTCACAATTCCACAACTCTCACTGTAACAAAATTCCTGTGGACTGGGCAGTACTGTTTCTGAATCAAGATGGAAAGATTTAGCCCTTCAGTTAATCTCCATCACAACTACAAAGCAAGCTGAAGAAAAAAAAGAAGCAGTTTTGAAAAGAGAGACTCATGCAAATGATTTAACGCATTCAAACAAACAGATATGAGAAGATATGAAACCATTTTAAAAAAACTCTTTATGGTAGGCTACAGCCTCAACAGATACAGCTTAAAGGAAAGGAAAACATGTAAGTGTACACCTAGAGTGATGTTATGAGAGAAAAGGAAAATTGCCTTGGAATTCACTAAGTAGACCTTTCCCCTTCCTTTTTCCTCTGTTGCAGAGCTACTCTGAAGGACGGCAGAGAGGTGTGTCTGGAGCCCACCGCTCCCTGGGTGAAGCTGATCATCAAGGCAATTCTGGACAAGTGAGTCGTTTGCTCTCAATAAGCACGGCTTATTAAAAAACTGTATTTTAAATGAGCTAGCAAACATGTACAGCACAAAGCGTTCAAAAATTCTGTCTCCTCAGGCAGTTTGTGTTCACTGACTGGGACAAACACTATGACTGCTCTGAGCTTTAATTATAGCACGAGGTTCAAGCCCTTGCTGTGCCACACACCCCATGGGAACGCTAGCTGCATCTCTCGTAAACCACAAGCATATTGACAACTTGCAGCTCAAGTGCTCAGGAAATCCAGGCATTAACCGACTGGTTTTCTCTTGCTTGCAATGGTAGAAAGCAACGATCAGTTTTCCAAAACCAATGGCATTTAGATGAGGGGGGAAAAATCAGGCCCAAGAGGCGTCAAGTGAAGCATCAGACTATGGGAGCCCACAGTCCTTGTGGAAAGGTCACAATGTACCAGTGTCCCTTAGGTTCAGTAACAGCTTTTAAGGGGCTTGGACATGGAAGCACAAACCCTTAGCGGTGGGTTTCATCTGATTCCAGGTAGTGATATCTGTTCCATGGACAAGTTCTAATTGTCTCCTTTTCCATTTTCTTTCTTCCTAGGGCAAACACCAAACCCGAGACAGCGTCTTAAGACAAAGAAGAAAAGTGTCCTAACTCTTCCAGGCAGGCAAAAATGGGACAGACACTCATCCAGCTTCTGGCAGCTCACCTCCTCCTGCCTGCTACATTCACACTTCTAACAGCATCTAGAGAGCATGGATTCCCTGGTTTTGTAGTTAGCTGACAACGGTACTTTATGTCTTTTAAAGAGGTCTCATTATGTAGGAGAGAAACCACTGACACCAGAAAAAGCAGGCAGAAAAAATGGCTTGTGAAAGGAGACGGAGACAATTCCGGAGGCATTTTTGCTAAACGCAGCTGGATCAGTGCAGTGCACTCTCAGCAGAGCTTTCACTAAATGACACCTTCCCTTTCTGCTGACGGTTTAGGAAAAGACCAGTTGACTCCTTCTCTCAACGAAAGCACGGATAGGCAGCATCAGCTGTACCGAGGTCACCGCACTCAGAGTGGGTTACTGACCGGAACAGGGGAGCTTGCAAAATTAGGAAGCCAAAATTCTGAGACATCAGGTTTTGTGCCATCATTTTCAAGATACTATTTCTTGTGAATTAGTGTTGTGAAGCTATAAACATATATTTTAATGCCATCTTTTGTTTAGAAAAAAGCACTTTATTTATATATTTATTTTTATTTATTTACTTTTGCATAAGAATGCAGTTGGTCTTCAACATTTATTTATGTATTTATTTATGGAAAATATTTATGTTTATGTACCTAATAAATGCTTGTTGAAATGTTTTCACTTCAATATTGCGTGTTATTAATTTCCTTATTGAAACACAGAACTGAAAAAGAGGATGCATTTTCTTTCATTTTGGATCACATAACTGGGCTCTCAGAACGGCAAGTGGTGGCTGAGTTGTGAAGAGCAGCTAATTACAACAGCAAAGTCTTGCCTCTCGTGAGTGCAGATGGTTTCCAATAGAGGAATTAAAAAAGTGATTTACTTTCTTCCTCTTTTCTTGCCAGACTCAGTGTTTTCAGAGGTCTGGGTGATAAAATTCACAGATAGAAAGTAATGAACAAATAACGGTTAGTCACAGAAATTCCAAGGCCATGGCAGTGGTGGTGCTCAGAGAGCACGTCAGCTGAGAATCTGGCACTGAACAAAGTTTTTCATTAACTTAAATAAGCAAGGAAACCTGATAAACATTAAGGAAGTCACTGAGCATCCTCCCTAATTCCAGTGAGGAGGGAGGACTACATCAGGAGAAATCCTAAGAAACAGAGCTCCGATTGTATGGCCATGCATCTGCCTGTGACACAGCGATTTACAGAGAAATGGCTGGAATACGAGCAGCAAAAACTTGAGAAAATGCAAAAGCTGAGCAAATGTTTTGATATTTGTTTAACTTCGGTCTTTTCCCGTAAGGAGCCACTCCACATTCTGCACAAACAGCTCATGTTTGCTCATGGTGCAAGATAAAAAGGGAGTTTCTGGTGCCGTTTGAGGAAGCTCTTGTGCGACACGACAACTATTCCAACCACACTTTGCTCCCCATCCCCATCTCTGCCCCTGTCCCACAGCACTGCATTACACAGCCTGCTAGACCTCATCCTCAGAATGTAAAGGAGACTACATTTCTCAAGGGGACAGGTTTTGTTCAGACTTGTCTCACAATACTCAGCCTTCCTGTTTTCCGAGTGATTTTTACAAGCTGGCTTCTTTCAGTAATCACATTTGGAGGTAAGCATGCCAGAAATACCAGCCAAGACTGGGGAGAGATGGGGAAGAAGATGCAAGCCCATAAAAGGATGTATCCTAAAGGACTGGCTATACAGACACGGTAAGCACGTAACCTTTGTCACCAGCAAAATCCCAGTCAAGTTACTGGGAGCTGAATCACAGCCAAGGAAAGGTTCTTCTCTTAAATTTTTCTGTCCAAAATGTCAGCAATGGCTGTGGTCCCAGGACCCCAGGCAGGGCATCTGCACAGCGGCTGAACCATATCCCTCCTCGGTGAGACATAACTCAGAGGCTGGCTAGAAATGATAGAATATTGCATTTCTTTCCTGTGTGCACTCACAAGGTACCTTTCTTAGGAACACAACAACAACCTCATGCTTCCAAAAACGTGTTTCAGTGCTCTCAGAGGCTGCTGAGAGAAGCACTGCAGCTCTTCTGACGTGATGACCACCTTTGTTAAACGTGGGCTGTCCTTCCGTCTTGTTTCTGCTTTGCTGATACTGTCTCTCCAAAGCTGAACTCGGACTCCATGAAACTACTAATTCTTCTGGTAAAATATTTTTACACTGAGACACTTAACAATTAAACTCGTTATGAACTAGTTAACAATCTCAGCTAACATATCCCAAGTGGTGTCCTGCTCCCTAGTGAGCAAAGCCAGAGACTATATATGTCCAGGGTAAACTGCCGTCTCCCATACATACACTACCAAGGCTCTCATTTGGCAGGCTCCTTGTCTGCAAAACCCAATTGCTTTCTTAATTTTAGTAAAGTACTGGAATTCACACAGACAACATATTTTATCAGATCACAATTCGGTCCAGTTTCTTTCCTTGAGACCACCTTTTTTTCCACCTCACAAAAATAAGAATATCCAGTGTCCCAGTGACGAAACCACACACGCTCTAGAAACGGATTCCTGAGAAATACTCAAGAGTTTTCACTTATGACATGTTTTAAACACCTATGATTATTCTAGGTGCATGAGGTTAGAAAGAAAAACAAGTTACTTCCTAAGCGCTTATTTTAATCACGTGTTATTACAACTCTTATTGTCAGATACTTTCTCTTTTCATATTCTGAACAAATGAAATTTTCTGAAGAGCTTAAGTGACTGAGGTGACAAGGCCTCGGTCATTTTAAGCTCATCATTTCCTGTTCAGTGACTAGAGAAGCTTTTCAGTGCAGAATTAAGTATCTAAATCCCTTTAGTCAAGCTGATAGAGACAAATTCCTTTCAGAGAACAATAGAACTTACTCCTTGCCTTCATAAGGTGCTGCCGAAATAACTTCATTAAGAGTCATACCAAAATAGAGTCTGAAAGATTGGGATGAAAAGTTCCCATAATTATGTTGTGTAAAAGTTTTTGCACGAGGCATTTAAACTCAATGCGAAAAGCTGAACAGAAATTCCACATTCAGAGAGGTAGGGAAAATGTCTCTTTATTCCGGGTTGGGGGGATGCCTGGTAATGCTGGATTCATTTCCAAGTGCAAGCTCAGCATTGTTGCTTAAAACTAATCTCCCACGAAGAAGTGTAAACAGAAAGTGATGGATAATAATAACAATTTAAAGAAATAGTTAAAACTATTCAGCAGCAGAAGTAATTTAGGGAATTCTGAAGGGCCACTGAACGGCCTGTGCAGAGATTTGGATTTCTTAATGCAACACTCCCGCGTATTAGGAAACCTGTGTGTACGAACCCCCACGTTGTGCTGGAGCGCACTCGTTCAGCACTCAGGCTGCTGGGAGTGCACCTTTCTGATATAAAACCTGAGGTGAAAGAGAACCAGAGCAGGACATCTGTCAAGAAGAAAACTTCCGCACACCAATGGATGGCAAATCTGCTGCTGGTGCTTTGGTTCTCTACCTGGTATTAATGGCAGGGTCAGAAGGTAAGAAAATGATTTCTTAAAGCTCACTTAACCAATGAATAAATATAGAATATATATATACAATATATTATAAATATATAATAAATACACAAATGTAAGTGGGCTTATGCTATGTTACTGTAGACTTTTTGCAAGAGATGTGCATCTTCAATAAACTCATTCAGAAATAAAAAGTATTATTTGTATTTGCATCTGCTAGAATGCTGTGGCTGTTTCTGGAGGTAACATACGCTTCTGTCAGGAAACTGGTTTATTCCTATGCCATAATATATGCCTTACCCTAGATTTTAAGAAATGTTTCAGTTAAGAGAGGACCTTTTTTCTAAACGTGTCCACACATCTCTTCTTTTCCAAATGACAGCTCTCTCCTATTTGTACTTTTATTCTTGGTCAGCAGGTTGATGATAGTGCTTCCTCAAAGCAAGAATTATGCAATTTGCAGAAGAGAATAAAGACTATAAGCAGGTGATGATGGCAGAAACTAGTAAACAGTATGTGCACATTGTTAATGACGTTAACCTACTTTGTTCAAGTGATGCATTTTAGGTGTAGAATCTGGCCAGGCACAAAGGTACTATGAAAACATTGAAGTATTTTCACTTAGAAATACAAGTTTAACTTTAAATGCATCTGTATACCAAGAGCTCTGAAAACGTACCTGCTGCTGTTGTGCAGATGCAGTTAAATTTATTTCAAAGTCTTCAGCAAATCAGAGTGTCTGAGTAACAAGAATAAGGCTGACAGAAGGGAGTACTCTTTGCTTCATAGGAGCAAATAATAAGATTGTTCATTTATCTAGACAGAACTTATTTTTGTTCGACAGGTAGGGTCCTGGCGAAGACAGAGGCAAAAGGCTTCCAATGTCTGCGCATGAACACTCGTTCGAAGTTCATCCCTCCCAAGGCTATTCAGAATGTGAGATTAAGCCAAAGAGGACCTCGCTGCAAAAATGTGGAAATCATGTGAGTACTTTTGCAAAATAGCATCTTGCTTTCAATAGGAGGAAGTGACTTGGCATTTCACACCCTCGTTACTTATTTACTTTGGGTGGAATTACAGATCCCTTGCAAAGCCTCATAGACACTAAGTATAAGGTATTAGGCCTTCCATCCAAAGGAATGAGCTAATTTCCTGCCAATATTATAAGCCACTTCCAGACAATATTTTAAAAGTCTCTCTATGCTAATATCTTATATTATGACCAACATCAGAGGACAGAATTAGATCCCCATAACACATTCAAGGCACGATTAATAATTCAGACAGTGAAGAATCAATCAAAGATATAACCTTGATCCCATTGAGATGAATTCAAACAATTTCCACTAACTTGGTCTGCATGTGGCAAAGTTTGAAACACCGCGAGTTATTCCCTATGTCAGAATTGCTTACGGAGCACTTTCCTGCACAAGGAGCATGGACCTTAAATTGCAAAATCCATGTGCGTACAAAGAAAAAGATAGGGTGAGTTTCAGTTAAAATCACATCAGGAACTATTCACATGAATGGGATCGCTGCATTCATGTAAACAGAAGGGAGCTTTCAGGTTTTTATGCTTTCACTATGGTTTCATAAGCAAATAATACTTGTACTATCATATCCTCTGTGCAGCATTGCGTGTCATTCAGTTCCACCTCACTAGTAATTGGTAATTTCAGCCAGGTTTGAGTTTAAAAAGAAAAAAAGTTTACAAGATAATTAAGTTCCTGAAAAGATCTGCTAAACTATGACCAGATAGAGAACAGAAACCAAATAAAAAATAATCAGGCTCATTAAAAAGCTTGCATCATAAGCACCTATATTGACATCATTCCTTAAAAAAACACCCAAACTTAAATGCCCAAGTATAGAAAAAGTATAGGAAAATCATTTTTCCCTAGTACTCTCAGAAATGCTCGCTGGAAAATATCAAACAAGTTTAATAAACAGAAGTGTGTACACCTTGTCCTCCAGTTACTTAATTGACAAATAGCTAAGCTAAATTTCAAAACATTAGGAGAGTGGGAGGGATCCACCTACCCTTAACTTTTTTATGTCTTTCTTGGCAGAGCTACGCTGAAAGGTGGCAGACAGGTGTGTTTGGAACCCACTGCTCCCTGGGTCCGGCTCATTGTAAAGGCTGTTTTGGCCAGGCAAGTTGTTTTCTTTACTAGAACAGCTTCAGCTGAAAGCTATTTTTAGAAGGCATATTTTAATTTCTTGGCATGAAAATCACCCTCTTCAGGCATTAGTAATTCTTTCCAACAGTTCTCTCTAAATCTATATTTCTAAAAGCCTGAGGCTTAAAATCGTTTCCTAGCTTTGATACCTCCCTTGTGCGTTAAGCCACCCAAAAGGCCACACAGGTATGATGCACCTAAACATCTGCTGAGAGACAGCACAATCTGGGTGCGTGTTTGACACTTCCAAAAATCAACCTCTAAAAGACTCACCTCCTTATTCTGGGTATAATTCAGAAGTACAGCTGGCACTTCTAAGCTTATTAGCTTTCACTGCTGTAAATGGGGACAATCATGTCCCTGCTTCGCACAATTTGGACACAGGCTTATGGAAGTCCTTTCTGCTGGAGCAGTACTTGTGTAAACACAGGATTCTTTTCTCTTTGCATGTGTCAATTGGTGGATACAGTAAAAATAGGTCTTTAACAACTTGTGAGCACCTATTGCTCTCCCTGTAGCTTGTATTAATGGTAATTGTTTCATTAATAAATTTCTGAATTCACTTTATACTTCATCTAATTACAGGGCCAGAGACAATACTGAGTCACCAATCAAAGAAAAGTCAAGCAAAAATAGACCTTGGAGTTTTTCAAGGATATGAAATGAGAGGAAACACTTGGCGATGAGAATGTCAAGGAACAAACCCCCCTTCTGCTACATTACTACATTTGATTATTTTTTTTCCCTGAGGCGGTTGCTGATTCTACTTAGTTCCTTTGCTGTCTCTATCTCTAAAACTCTAGCTGTGATGGATCAAGGAGTTCAAGCTTAACGAATGTGTTTTAGTGCTGTAAGGACAAGAATAAACAAGAGGAAATTCATTACCCTTAAATGGCCTTACTTAAAGTAGAAATAGAAAGGATACAATCAGTAAACACACGAACAAACGTGTAATAAGGAAGAGCCTTTGAAGGAAGTCTTCTTTCACATACTTGTTACAGTTCTTGGAAGGTGACAACAAGCCTATAGATGTGGAAGGTCCCACAGTTACAGTCTTTCTGAAATCCGTTCACAACCCTCGCCAAACATTAGAAATAATGAGGCTAAGAAAGAAGTCTTGGAAATGGATACGTAACAGGTGAATATGTAGAAATGAAGGACAGAATGAAAACATCAGCTTTATTTGATAAAGGGCCATCACCCGTGGATTCCTACACCAGCTGGTCTGGGGTCCTATTTGGATTGGCATATCCACAAGTGGTCTGGGAAGGTCATTTACTATGAGCTGAAGTATTCTAATAATACTACGTGAAGAGTAGTAAAGACTAGGCTCAACTTTAAAGAACCGCAGAAGGACCTCAGGAGACTCACTGATTAGGGAATAACTACCAGGTGAAATTCACTGCAGGAAGTTGCCAAAGTGATTGACACAGGAAAAAATTACAAAGCTGATATAAAAATGAGGCATTCTAGGCTGACCATTAGCACATAGGAGAGAGACCTTGAGATTATGCCAACTTGTACAATAGGAATATCAGAACAGGGCTCAGCAGTGGAAAAAAACCCTTCAGAACCAAACCAAAAAACCCCAGAAACCCAACCCATCCAAACATAATGTTAGGAGTTACTAGGGCATGAAAAAGAACTAATAAAATTTGTTATGCAACTGTGTAACTGCGAGATTCACCCACATGCAGAGCACCATGCAGTCCCTGGCTCCCATCTTCAAGAAGACAGAGTAGAGTTGGGAAAGGTTGAAGACAGTACAAGAAAGATGAACAAATGCTCCATACAAAAAGTGATGAAGCAAACAAGGTCTCTTTCTTTCGAAAGTGAGATGCCTCTGGGTGCCCATGCGAGAAGTGAATTCACACCCATTTCTCCATGAAAGAACCATGTTTGAGAAAGTGGCAGAGATCCTCCACTAGCTGCTCCTGACAGCTGTAGCAATGTGTTCTACAAAGATCAAAGATTACTTAATTTTCTATGAGTACCCAGCAAATAATTTTTTTGGCAGCATATCTTTAAAATGATCCATGAAACATGCCACTCACTGGAATGGGGAATGCTGACTAAAATGCGACTGCCTGAAGGAGATGAAGAGTGTTGATAAGTGACTTTAGCTAAGCAGTATTTGACTGGGTGTACCTGCAGCACAGCTGCAAGCGAGCAAGCGTGGGCTGATGCCTGAACTACCTGCTGTGAGGTGCTTTGCTATGTCTCATCAACAGTTCTAAGTCACTGCCAGCCTCGGGGTAGACTAACGACTAGGAGTTAATGGCTTTCAGAAGGAAGCAGGTAAAATTAGAGATACTAAATTACCTGTGTTATTTCTGAAGTGATGTTTATTGTGCTGTAGTTTCCACTTACAGATAAGAAGATGCAGCAGAGAGACACACGCATATATATATATACACACACACAAAAAGAAGTTTAGAACTCATATTTCTGAAGAAAAGAACACATTATTTATTTTAATATAATGGGAAATACTGTGTGATTTTTTTTCTCTCTCGTTAGTTCTACCTGATACTATAACAGGCCGCATTTTTTGCTTTGCAAAAGGATTTTGCTGCTTACATATTAATTAAGTTAAATGCTACTGCTCAAGGGTCTGGGAGGCTGCTTATAAGACTAAACATCAGTTTAATGTGTTAATTCCCATGTCATTTATTGTTAATTTCTTTCTACAGTCAAAAAGGGTGTTAACGATCTTTTCCCTTAATGATTTGCTACACGTCATTTATGCCTGGCAATATAAATCTAGTCTCTAAGGACAGAAAGTGCTGAAGTGCAGATTCTAGCAGCAATCACCAGACCAGAGATAGGTGATCAGAGCAATGGAGGACTGCAGGCAAAAATATCATGAGTGCCCTGTGGAGTTGCATCTTCTGAGCCCCAGGGTGGGAGAATGGGGTTTGGGGGATAGCCGCAGGCTAGACAGAAGATGAGGCTGCTAACAGACATGCAGGAAACTCTCAGGGCAGTCTCGTTCTTGGTAGGGACTGACCTCCACTGGAACCCCCAACCAGAGCAACTCTGGATTCAAATCTGAATTCGTAAGCTGACTAAATACATCGATCGCTCCTTCCCACTGCCGCCCCCCAAAGTTTTGGTAAACAGTAAGATTTGACCTGTCCAGCGCCTTGAGGTTCACTGGATCAGCAAGTTTATATATAACAGCTTCTATGCAAAATATATCTTGTTTATAATACCAAACGGTATATTTTTATTCAAGATTCAGATGTTTGCATTTTTGCACTTCTTTCATAGGCAGGCTATGTGCCTGCATTAGCCTGAATGCCACAGAGACGCTCTCCACCTCTATGCATACCCTGCCACGATTGCACTGCCAGCAAGCGTTCAGGCTGACATCTGCCAAGCCGCATTGGCTGTACTTTAAGCAGACAGTAAGGCAACAGCAAGTGACATTTTAAGAGTCAGCGGTGAATGTACGACGTATGTTATGTCTACTGACCACTTCTAATTTAATCAAAAGTTCCCAGCATGAACTTAAAACTTACCATGTGTTTCCTCCCGCCACTTCCATATCTTACTTCCACAGTCAGAAGATGCTTCCTGCCAAACTCATGCAACTAAAGCAACGAACGCAGCCTTCACAGAGCGGGTAAATCCCCAGCTGCTGGTCTCTAACAATTCTCTAGTTGGACTTAGTATCTCCTCTGTTAATATCAGTTAGATGGAATATATTTTAATATGAATATTTGTTAATATTTGCTAATATTTTATATTAATATTACAATTAATATTAATGTATAATTTTCTAGTATTACTAGATACCTTATATTAATATTATCAATGACTTTTCATATTGAATTGGACCAAATGAAACATTTCATTTAACCCACAACAATTTTCAACTGAAAGCTACAATACAGAATTGATTGTTTTCAAGCAGAGCTGAAACTTGTATCATAAATAAATATGCAGTTATGTAAATACATACTTATACTATTATATTTATAAATACATAAATTAAAAGGCAAATCAACTAAAAAGCTGTACTGCTATTGTGTAATTCCAGAAGGATTCAGGAAAAGTCCAGCACTTACCATGATCTAAGGGTACATAACCATCTATATTTAGACACAAGTTTGAAAAAAGATCACAGACTGACCTAAGCTTTTCTCCTTTCATTGCTATCACTTCCTCATATAGCAAGTCAAAACCCAGATGTTTAAGAGACATTCTGCTTTTCACACATCTGCTCCCTACGCTGTGCCTCACTGTAAACTTCCACAAGTGTTTGCGCAACACCGTGCCCAGTTTCTAAGCAGCGGCAGAGAGTATTTCCTAGTCCCTGTATTTGCCCCTTCTGCTCTCTGCGGGTCAAGTGGAATGGCAGGCCAATGCTAAGCCCTTTGTGGGGAAAAGGAGGTGGTTTCAGAAGACAGAGTGGGATTTTTCCCCTGGGGAACAAGAGTAGCCGGTAGAGAGGACACACAGGAGACAGGAGTTGACAGAGCTCACCTCGCACAGGCTGACCCCTCGTTCCAGTGAAGGCTTTGTCTCCTGGGCCTTTGGGGTCTTGTGTGCAGAACTTCTCAAGTGAGAGGTTTGAATTTGTCTAAAACAAGACATTCTCAATTTTCTTAGAGAGTAACTTTATCAGCCCAGAGGCTGGAGCTTTCCTCTGGAACTGAGGTGACTCAAAACAATAAGGGACTGGAGCCCAGCTCTCCCCATCCCTCATGATGATCTTGGACACCAGGGTACACACGAATTCCCCTCACCGTGTCCCTTGGGTTTGGGTGTCCTTTGCTACATGCAAAGACTCTAAACGATCCCAGTCAAGACCCCAGACGATTCCCTTTTGACTTTTGTGTTCATTAGACACAGCAATGAGTCATGAAAAAGAAAAAAACACTAGTTTCCATCCTGCAGCACGGAGAACACATCCTATACCCTGCCTTAAAACACAGGCAAGGGAGGTATTTACTTCCCTTTTCAGCAGTCTTTCAGTAATCGGGCTCTTGCATAACTGTTGTTCTGTTCGTTACAAGCATGCTTTTAACAGGCTTAAGCATGGAAGGTCTCTGCTTGCGGCGGTATCAGCGTGCTCAGTGACGTTAGCCTTCAAAAGGAGCGCAATTCCATTTGCACAAGTCATCTCTGATGGCTGGCGGGAAAACACACGCTGCCAAACTCAGATAATGGATTTGGAGTTGCCACAGGCAGGGGCTGGGACGAGATCCTGGGCAGTGTTGAAGGGATGTAGGGAGAACTTGGGCGAAGCACGGCACTCCCAGGAACACAGGCTAGGAGTGCCTGGCCTTTGGGCTCGATCTCATGTCTCAACCTTGTTATGCCACTATCGTCTCTATTACACCCCCTTCACAGAGTCCCAATGAAACTGTGTCACATCAGACAAAAAGTTGAGGTAGAGGAGCTACTTTAGCTCTCAGAAAACATAGTGGATTTTTATTTCATTGTAAACATCCTGCTCTTTTAGACAGATACTTACTCTTAGCTCAGGGGCAGGGTTAATCATATAGGTGGAGTAAGCTCTTGGCTTCACTTTTGACCTGGGGATTTCTGCAGATCTGTTACTGCCACACTCAGGAAACAGCTGAGTCTAGTGGGAAGGAGGACAAGCAGTCATTGGTTTTACTTGGGGATTTGAGGGGGAATTTTCTTTTTTTGCCTCGGACATTAACGACACTTCAGCGCACACCAAAATCAGATAATAAAGTAACTGCAAATAGTAACTAAGAAAAGTGGGATCCCTAATATAATTTTAATTACCCTCTGTGCGTGCATACATATGTAGAGACACAGCGAGAAGGAGAGAGAACCCAGAAGAAAAGAATCAGCAAAACCTCATTCCAAGTGAACTGGTTAAAGCTCCAACATCTGCAACTCCAGTGAAACCACTCTGTTAATTTAACATAACATATACAACAAAATACAACATAAACAATAAAACACTACCTTCAGTACCTGGTAAAATCCTCTCCTTTTTGACGCCTTCAGAGAACTAAATGTATTTTTCAGTGAAGGTCTCTAAGACATACAGCTAAGGAGAAGCACCACTAGGAGTCAGGATTGGTATCTTTTGTTGCCTCAATACTCAGTAAGAGGTAGGAGAGACAAACTCGGTGATATCTTTTCTTGGGCCAGCTGACATAGTGATGGGAAACAGATGACTTTTCATCACAAAGTTCCTTTTATTAGGTAAGTTAATGACAAATGGTAGACAGTAAACCATAATAAATTATGGGCAACCTATTAAATTATTACTATAAACAACTTACAATGCTTTACAGGTTAAGATAATTGAGTTTTTACGAACTCCTCAGAGTTGGGGAGAAGTACCTCTATAAAACCACAGATCACAGAAACATGAAGCTTTGAGGTCGGAGATGACAGGCAGCAAAAGTCAGCATGGTCAAAAGGACAATGTTGTTATGGCACCGAAACAGAATGGCTTCTCCTAATCCCACACACTCCACATGGGTTAAAAACCCTAATCTTCATTTAAGCAACAGATCAGCATTTGAGCCCAAGTCTTCCCTTGAAATTATCTCCCTCGCAAGGTAGTATCTCAACCAGCCACAGCAAATAAACACTCAGCATTCATGCAACGAGGTTCTTTAACAGAAATGTCTATAGCAGTGCCATAATACCGAATTTTACTTCCCTTTGCTAAGACCTAAGGTTACGGTCAGTGAAAAAGAATACAGAAAAAACTTGTTAACAATATCTAGACTTACAAAGGAAACAAAAGCAGTTACATTCAGCAGGCCATGCTATTTTGTTTGCGTACAAATCTTCCTGTGTTTATCGTTAACATGTGTGACATGAAAAATGCAGGCATGATTTTCAAAGCCGTTAAGAATTTAGAATCTGCTTCCCACAGAAAGCTCTGAATACTGCAGCCTCAATTCCTTTACTGAACAGACAGTATTAGAGATGAATTTACTTTGTAAGATGCCGCTTGAACAGAAAAAAAGAAAAGAACAAAAAATTAAAATAATTAACATCAAAATGCTGAGGCAAAATCCCGACCCCAGTGAAAAAGCTTTTCAGTGATTTCAGCGCTCCCGATTTCCACCCCAGTGGCGTAAAATCAGATAAGTAGAAGCTATCACCATAAACAGAGATAAGAAATTAAGTATCTCTAGTTGAGATCTGGCATCCCTATGAAGAACAGTTATTAACCTGAAGGATAAAAGTTACAACATAAACATAACTGAAACCATCATAAAGTTTTATTACTAAATAAGGGTAAGCAATAGAAAACCCACAAAATTTACAAAAGTCTACAAAAGCAATCGGAATGCATGGCTATTATTATCAGTTTTTTTAATAAATTAATACATTATATCATTCTCAGAAGAATAATTCCTCGTCATCTAGGAAGGAGTTTCACAACAGTCATGTGACTCATTTTTACCCCATCTGGGAAATTCCTCTAACGCAATCTACATGCTAGCAGAGCACACATGCTGGGCACAAAACGGTATATAAGCAAGATGCATCGCCCAGACCAGGCATCCGCAATCCTCCGGGACAAGAGAGGTCACTGCTCCACAGAACCAGAGCTAAACGATCCAGCAAAAAACTCCCGCCTAATCATGAACGGCAAACTTGTGGCTGTCCTGGCTCTCTTCCTGATTTCAGCGGCTATGTCTCAAGGCAAGTAAATCCCTCCCAAGATCCCCATGGCTGTAGCATTGTCTAGGCACCTGCCGAGATGCTTGTCCTTGCAGAGAGGTAGCTTTATATTTGTTGCAGCAAATTAGTTTCTTTCGAGAGATTTTCAGCACTTTCTTTTCAGTCAGAAATCTACCAGGCAGTCCTTGTACTGAAGAGTTACTGACATCTTGTGGGAAAAAATTTAAGGATGCAACTTAAATTTGCTTTGTTTCTGTGTTTCACTTGAAGTGTGTGCAGCTACAGACAGGATCTTCTTCCTGAGTGTTTGAATGTTTCTCTCCCTTCCCACACACAGTTTATGATCTCGTATTTGTTACTTAATGATCATACTGCCTCAAGCAAGTAATACACAGCTGGGAACAGAGAACAAACAATATGAACACAAAAGCATGGACAAGTCTCCAATTAATGAAAAAATCTAGGGCTCTGTCTTCTGTATAGTTGCCAGTTTGTCAACCCAGATATTAAAAGGATGCAACTAACTGTACACTGCAGTCAGTACAAGTAACCACAAAATATGTGGTTTTATTTTAAAAAAGATGTGTTACTTTAGTTGCAAGGCCAGGTTGGACTGGGCTTTGAGCAACCAGGTCTAGTGGGAGGTGTCCCTGACCACGGCAGGGGGGTTGCAACTAGATGATCTTCCCACCTAAACCATTCTATGAGTCTATGATTCTAAATGTACTTGGGCATCAGCTCCTCTGAAACAAATAAGCAACTGATCTTTATACTGTCAGGATTTAGGCAGCTTGGACAAATGCAGTATTTTAATTGCAAATGTTGTTAAAATAGAGCAGTCGTGCTTTATGTCTGAGACAGTGATGGTAAGACCACCTCTCAAACCACAATCTTCCTTTTCCGCCCACAGGTAAGACCCTGGCAAGGATGGGAACCGAGCTCCGGTGCCAGTGCATAGCCACTCATTCAAAGTTCATCCCTCCCAAATCTATTCAAGATGTGAAGCTGACACAGAGCGGCCCCCACTGCAAGAACGTTGAAGTCATGTAAGTAGCTCTGCAAGAGCCTCCCTCTTTGTCTCCGACAGCCTGCTGCTGCTGCCACTGCCGGGGCTTTTACGCTTCGTGGCAAGTATGACAGTTAGCAGGCTGATGTGATGTAGTCAGATTTGGGTATTCTTTTGAGAGAGACGGTTTTAAGTAATACGCCATGTTTTTTGTCGTCTCTGTGACCTTATGTATTCCTGAACTGATCACTATTTAGCTGTCCTGGGACACATTAAATATTTCTGGTGGTAGAAAATGAATTTCAAGGACCGGTCAGTTCTTAATACATGAGGTAGTAACATAGTTTACATCCTGCATTTATTAGGCAGGCAAAACTCCCATTAAAACCGTCTGCGTCAGTCTCAGAGGAAAAAATTAAGTTCCCACAAGCAGATTTAGGGAAACAATGAAACCAATCCGGTCTTGAATAGCGTGGAGGAGGGACTAAAATGTTGAAATCCTTATACTGCTGAAACACCTTTTCACCACTGGAGGTTTCAGTCATTGTGTAAGAAAGCTTTACTAATGTAAACAAATTCAAACCAAGTCCCCATACATATTGAGAAAGATTTTTGGGAATGTGTGACTGCTTTGAGAGCAGGCACACAGACTTACACAACTTCTGGACGGTTTTAGTCTTCTCAGTTGTCGAACACATATAACAAAATGGCCAAGTCTAATCTAGCGCAGTTGGGATGAATTTATACTAACTAATCTAAAAATGCATTATTACATCCTGTGAGTAAACCAAATCCCTGCAGTAGTTTCCTGACTTTTCTTTATTCCCTGTTTTGCAGAGCTACTCTGAAGGACGGCAGAGAGGTGTGCCTGGAGCCCACTGCTCCCTGGGTACAGCTGATCGTAAAGGCAATTTTGGCCAAGTAAGTCCCATTCCCTCTCAATTTGGGCAGTTGAGTGGTAAACCTCCCCAAAAAAGCCAATTTGTAGGATTTCTTAGTGATACTTTCCATTTTCTCTTAATCAGATTTAAAGAACAAGGAAACTCGCTGCTTAATTATAGAATTAGTCTTAGTCTTTCTGACTCTGCCGCAGGGTCCTTGTTCAAGCCGATAAGTCACTGCTAAACCTCTGAGTACTGGCAACTCTGTCTGGAGGGAAAGGAACACAGAAGTGTTTGGCTCCCTTTGAAAAATGAGGCTTAAAAGAATTTCATCTTCCCCTTACTTACAGTAGCATATGTTAATAAGTCATATTTCCAAGTTAATGAGTTTCTTGACGCGAGTAAATGCAGAAACTCATGCTGCAGAAGTTTCCTAGATGGGCACCAGATATGCACACACTGGGATTTCAGTAATTGCTTTTGAAACATCGAATTTATTCTCTCTATGCCTCAAGTTAGCACAGAGAGTTGGAAACGGACCACTCATCCTTAACTGTTCGTGCAATGCTAAGCAATGATAACTGTTCTTGAACCTCCTTGTTAATTATCCTCTCCCCTCTCCTCTTAACAGGGCTCAATTCAATTCTGACTCACCACTCTAAGAAACGCCAGGACAGAAAAAATCTGGGAACTGCTCCCGCTCCTCTGTTGAGAGAAACATTCAGGAAAAGCATCATTCAGGCAGTGTACCATCTTCCACCTCCTGCATCACTGTTAATTATGGATTATTTTATTTATTTATTTATTTATTTATTTAACTGCATCTATTTAAGAAAGTCTTTCAAAATGGTCAGTGTTGTCTGTGGGACACGCTGTTCATTGACACTGAAGATGCTGAATAGGAAAAGTGGTTTGCTAAAGGAAATGAAGAACCCTTGGCAGCCATTTCAGCCAAACACAACTAGTTAAGTGCAATGCACTTACAGCATAGATTATTTACACTAAGCCTTCTATTTTGCTCTTACACCGGCAAACTGATAATTCCTCCTGCTCCCCTGGAGTGCACTAGTATGTTGTGTCAACAACAGTTTCCTGAACCACAGTCAGCCGGTGGCTAGACTGTGAACTGTGATTTCTGACTTTAAAAATCTAGCCTACAGAATCTGTAAGACAGTGGGTTTGGTATTTATTTACTCTGATTTCCATTATATTTATAAATGTATTTATTGAGTTGTTTCTATACAAGAGATAAAATTATGATAATTTATGTCATTTCTACTGTATTTTCCATTCCTTCTATTATTTTCTCAAGAAATATTCACAATCTCAGTGCTCTGTACAAGGACTTGGTTGTATGTCTAATTAGCTACTCAATCAGCTAATGGAAAAAAGTGCATTTTACATACACAGAATTTGCTTGTGAGAGTATAATTATTCCTAACAATCTATTATTAAATGTTTTCTATAAAAAATCTGTTTGTTATCTGTTTGTTATTTCACATTTTCATTTGCTTTATTTGGAAACAGTCTGCTTCATTTTTACCAGCTCAGCCTGATTTCTGGAACTGAAATGAAAATTTTTAGTACATGGTACCATAACTCATCCTGTTATGGTAACCTGACATTACTGAACGCAATAACAAACTCTTAGGGTAGGGTAAAATGCTCACTCTCCTCTCTTCAGGCTATTGCCAGTCCTTGGGGACTGGTGGGCTGTAGGGCAAGGCTCCCTATTTAAGTACCTTGTAGACAAGCAAATTTTACCCTCAGATGCCTAACCGTTGCCAGTGACCAGATCAGCCCCAGAGCTGTAAATCTTAACTACACCAAAAGGCCATTATTTGACTATCAAAATGGGAATTTATGACCTTTACTTTGGGTACCCAAATATCAAGCATTGCCCTTGTCTAACAACCACTTCCTATTCTGATCTCTGAAATGGAAAGTGCTGAGTACACGATGCCTGCCTCTTTTAAAAGGCCCGGCTATTCCTCCACACCATGCACAGTTCCTGATGCTCGGCCCCTTTGGGAGAGAAGCACTCATACTGCATATGAACACCAAGGAAGGATTCTGGCAGATAAACTGGGATGTTTCATGTTGTTACCATCCCATCTCCTGTCCCATGGGGTCTGCTGGAGAGCACAGCTCTCATGGGTGTAATGCATCTCCCCATGGGAGTTCCGGTGCAGTTCATAAGACAGTAATATGAAACATCCATGCTTAACAATTCTCTGAAATCATCAGTTCAAAGTGCAACGACAGCCAAACGAAAGCCAGCGACATGTTGGGCATCTTCAGGAAGGGAAATGAGAATAAGAGAGAGGGCATAGGTTCAAAGCCTGTTGCTTTAAACTAGTGTATACCTGTTTATTTGAGGCATGCACACTTTTATTTCACTTTTACCTATGACCTAGATAGTCTTAAAACAGCAGAAGGATTTTTGCCAGGTAACTTTGCAATCATAAAATAAGAGAGCTGTCTTTGGCTCGCTTCTTCTTGAAGGCCCGTCGCAGTAAGATTGATGTCAGTCCTCTCCTCGACCCATATTATTCTGGCATCAGTTTGAGGCCTTCAGCCATTTGAACTCTCAACAATGTGCCCTGTGGCCCTCCAGTTACAAGGCTATGCAAAGCCATAGAAGAAAACTGCACCCTTTGAAAACATGTAGACTATTTAGGAAGCATCTTTGTGTGTGTGCGTGTGCACGTGCGTACGCATGTCTGTGTAACATACCAGAACAATGAAAGGAAGGATGTGGAGATCTCAATGCAGCTAACTACATGTTCTTGTCCATCTTCCCCTTTTCCCAGTCTTTTGTAAGCTTCTGCTCCCCTTGGCCACGTCACTTAGCATCTACGTTGCATTTCTACAATCCTGTCAGAAGGCCATTCCATGTTACCGCTGCCATGTGTGTTCATCACCCTCCATTCATTTCTCTACTGCCCTTCTTGCAATTCAATGTTGCAGAGGTGTTTACAGGTCCTTTCTGTCCTCAGCTATTTTCTTGGTCCCTTACTTCGTCTTCCTTCCAAATGACTTTCACATCCTTCTTTCACCAACAATTTCAGTTTGGGGGTAAGAGGACAGTAGCAACAACCAACCAACCAAGCAACAACCTCATGTCATTTCCTTATCCTCAAACTCCCCCTCCCATGCTTGGTTGTTGTAGTTCTGCTCTTGTATCGGGTGTCTTTTCAATTATGAACCGTAATTTGTTCCCTCAGGTTTCAATGTTACTGTTCTTACAATACCAGAAGTATATTTCTCTCTAATGTATACATGCTGTAAACCATAGAGGAAGTCATTGAAAGAGATAGTGGAAAGTCCCTGAAAAATACTTTCAACTCTTCCTTAGAAGAATAGAGAATTCAAACACTGGTTTGCTGGCCTCCACTCCTCTGTCTGTGCTGAATGTTGACTAATACAAACCTCCTGGTTATGTATCAGGTGACAGAAGCATTATCTATGCTTTAATTGCTTTTGTTTATGGATTGCTTCCCATTCTGGAAATGATTACATTTCTTATGTTGTTATCACATAACATGGGAAAATCCCAGGAAAATGGCACATAGCACTGGCTTGATCCTGCAGACTTGTTCCAAGCATTGCATTTATTCTTGTTTATAGCAGGATATTATGAGCAACTCCACAGGAAATGGATCCTTTAGAAATTACCCAGACTGCCATGGAAACTTCTGGGTCAGCAAACAGGCATTTTGTTTCTGTGTGCAAAAGTGAAACAAGAATTTTGGCACTTATAAAAATAAGCCTGAGATCTCTGTTGTTAAAACCATCGTCAAAATTTATTTTAGTATTACTTGCAGTTAATTATTTTTCATAATAACTACTAGTGCCAGCCAGCACACAGATAACTTCACAATTTCTGTGGATTTCTAGAGAGGAAGATACTATGCGTGGAAGAATCTGGAAGGCAGGCTGAGAATGTAAGTGCAGTTTGGAAACTACAAAAGGAATAAGCTGTTTTCCTTTAGTCAGATCTAATGCTTAGCAAGACTTCAAGTGCAAACTCTGTACTATTATCTCCAGTACTTAAAATGCATTTTCTTCAAACCCATCATACTACGGGACTGCTCAGCATCTTGTGACAATGACTTCTACCATTTAATCACACGCCATAGAAGTACATACATTCGGTTGCCTGCAACATGGCACGTTGAAAGCAATACGATTTTCTCATATTTTCTCTTTTTTGCCCCCATAATTCCTTTCTAAATGCTTCCTAAAACTCTAGATGCCTTTCTGACTGCCATAAGACGTTGTATACAGTTCTATAAAACCATCAAACCTGTGACACGCAGATCTATTTCCTTTGTGACAATAGCTACTTTGCAATTCCTTCTGCGCATATACAGTTACATTATAGGTATAACTAGGCTCACTGATACTAAATTTCATCTGCCCTTTCATGGGACTGGCAGCATTGTGACATCTTTCTAAAACTTTCTGCAGGCAGATTTCAACATAGCTATGCTCAGTAATTTTGCATCATTAGCAAATATCATTTATTTTAAACAATTATCAACCTCTGACAGGTCCAACTATCTAATTCCATGAAAGTTAAAATTTGCGACGAACACAATCAAATTTTTGGGAAAAAAAAAGTTATACTAGGTTGATCAGATCCCACTTGCCTGTATCTCCATGGACTCAGCCAATGACCCTAGCAGACATGGGAAGTAAGACTTTTCCCTCCAAAGGGCACATTGGCAATTCCAGTATCAGTCTATCAATTTCTCTTATTCCTTACTGGAAGACAGGTAAACTAGGGAAAATATAATTTTTTTTCTTTTGCAGATAAGTATTTTTCATACATATACACCTTATAAAAATCTGCGGAAATAAGAGCTCATTAGACAATTAGCTTGTTTTGAGAGTGCATTGGACCCAGTTAACCACCTTACCTCCAAATGAGCCTTCAGTTTTTGAGAAGGCAGCAGAAAGAGGAGAGTTAAGCAGCTTTTGCGACTCAGCTGATACAACATGTCAGAAGCCAAAACCAATTTCTAAGCACTGAAGCAACACTCACGCTGAGCTCCTAAGAGTAATGATTTCTAGCTTCTCCTTGCAACTATTTTCCAGAATGCTGAAAGCTCCATAGCTTATAAGAGGACCAAATTAATAAGTCCACCCTCTTAGCCTGGCTTTTTTACTGAAGATATCTATTACATGCTTCCACAGAAATAATGAGACTTCAAAAATACTGACAATTCTTCTTTTCCTGCTCTTTTTTTGAGGTCACATTTTTTTCAAGATTGCAAGCAGACAAGACAATCAGAATTCAACTGTCCATGCTAAAACCAAAATGTCAATAAAACTGCAAAAGCTTGAAATACTCACCACTTCTATTTACCTTTAGGGAGCTCCTCTGTAAATGTTTCTATCGCATTTGTTGACCTTTTTATTACGTAAGGATATCACGGAGAAGGGAGCCTTCTCTCATATCCAGGGGCATGGATAGACATTTCCACTTTTTCTCTGCCACCAAGTCCCCTGAGTGTCTGAGTGTATTTATGGTCCTTGGATTCACATCTGTTCTTTCTGGGCAGTTTTGTTTGGCTATGAAAGTGGGATCAAGACACGAGTATGAAAATGCTGATATAATCTTGAATGAATTACTAGCATTCTCAGGATTAAGAAAAATGACAGGCAAATTAAAGGAATCGGGCGGTGCCAAGGAGCACTTGCCTCCGGGAAGTAATAAATGACTTAAGAGAAACTAAAACATAGGCAGATGATAGGAAGACAAACTTTAAATCCGAGAAATGGAATTTATTTTTTTTTTTAACTATTTGCAGTGTATTCTTTCCTTCTTCACCATTTTATGAAGTGTAGGACACATATACAAGGCACACATTTGCCTGTCCCCTAGACTACCATCTCTCTAAGAGAGAGATAGCTAATGTATATTCAAACTATAGCAATTTTCAGCAATGATTAATGCTAAGTTTTGACAGGACTTTTTATGTCTTACTTTGTAGTGACCTTTTAAAATCCAAGTAAGAAGGAACACATACATTTTGTGAAAAAAAACTTTGTCCTCTTCCATTCCCTTGCAGAAAGCTCTGTTCATGGCCATGAAGCATCAATAATATCAAAGCACTAACAGAAGACATTCTTGCCCCGTTAGCTGAATGCTAAAGCATTCAGTGGCAGATTTCATGAACAGTAAGACTGGATGGCTAGTGAGGGCCTGGATCACATGCATTTCCTTTTACTTGATGCAGAACTTCTAGAAGGAATAAGACTGCAGGAGAATGAGCCGCTGTGTGGGGGCAAAGCACAAGCATCAAGGAAACAATTAATGCCACAGTCAAAAGGAAAGGTCTTCTAATGGAAAGCCAGTACCTGTTTACCAGTACTCAGGAAAGCACTGCCACTTGCTATTATAGGAGATAATTAATGAGTACACGTGCAACAGACGAGTGCCTTTTCGCTCTTTGGTCAGGCTTTCACAGAAGTAAAGGAGAAGCAATATACACCAAGCACAGGAAAAGACCAAAAAGCAGAATTTCAAACGTCACCTGCCACCACCCTGTGTTGGACATGGGACAGAACCGTTGCAGTTCCTTCCCATACAAAGACATCCGGGGTGAAATCCTCCTCAGTGTCTACAGCACTTCAGATTTCCACCTCCACTGATGTTCAGCTTGGGTTCTTCCACTAACTGAAACTACACAAAATTTCTGTGAATTAAAACTAAAAAAACCCCAAAACCTCATTGAGACAACGAGGTATCTAAATCCTTAGGCAGTTTTAAAAAGAACAGCCAAAATCCATTTGCAAACAGAGACATCTGAGATGCTTATCTTCATTCATATCTCCTGGGCTTACAAGAAATTACTCTTGATCTGGAAGGGAAAGCAGACAAAAAAGAGAGAGGACTCATTTATCGGTTTGTTTAGGTAGGCCACTCTGCCCTTGCAATGAGCTTGAAAACAAAGTGGCTCACTGTACTCGCTTTTTCTCATAGGTAGAAAGAAAAAGTAGAAATTGGCTTTATGTTCAAATCTACAGCACTGGGTTTGAAATATAGTTCTGGCATTTCTACTAGATCTACATGTTCCACAAAAAGCAAAAAGGCAAAGTCTTTAAACATGTTAAGTGTTAACGTGCTGAGAATACAAAATGGCAAGCAAGGATCTGGAAATACAGCGCCCAAGAAAATAAGCTACAGAAATCAACAAGTGAAACTACAGTGCTGATACAATGTAAATGGACTTTTTTCTATAAATTTGTGCCCATCTTATGTCTGGCTACATTTCTGTCCTTAGCAAGGTTTCTAGTGTGAACAGCAAGTTCCCTACAGTCCAGGGTGATGTGCCACTCACAGGAAAGTTTTAACTTTTGCAACAGTTAGGAATTTCTTATGACATAACCAACCACTGAACATGAAACACAAATTCTGAGGGTGCGATATATAAAGAGGACGAATTACACTTCCCAGATGACCACAATGCTCTGGAACAAATGACACCTGCATAGATTGAAATCTCTTATCTAATCATGAACGGCATTGCTGCTGCCCTGGCTCTTCCTGATATCAGGAGCTGTGTCCAAAAGTGAGCAAAGTTTTCCAGTCCTTGACTAAAACAGAGTAGCCTTCCAAAAATACCCAGTGACCTATCTGTTAAAACCCAAGCATGTGTTTGTACACATAGGCAGTGGCAAAAAACTGACAAACGATTTTCAGTTTCAGCAGCCTACGCTCACTGAGAAAGCTACCTACCCTGCTCAGTACTTACTCTGAACTCCTGCCATATATGTAAAGAAACACTCACACTAGAAAACTATTTGTGTCCTATTTTCTACTTGTCTGACCTCATTCTGGCTCAGATAATATTTTCCTTTCTACAGTATTCGTTTTTCTTAACTTTGTATGACAGAACCACAGAATTTGGGTTGTATTTATTTTTCCACTGTAATAATTATTCTATATGAAAAAGGATTGTACAAATGAGGAGGAACAACTTCACTTTGAGGGTGGCAGAGCACTGGCACAGGCTGCCCAGAGAGGTGGTGGAGTCTCCGACTCTGGAGACATTCAAAACCCGCCTGGACGCCATCCTGTGCAACCTGCTCTGGGTGACCCTGCTGTGGCAGGGGGGTTGGATTAGATGACCTCCAGAGGTCCCTGCCAACCCCGGTGATTCTGTGATTCTGTGAAATGGAAGAAGCATCTATATACATGCTTCTAAGCAATAACAAATAAATACCCGGAAAGGCATTAATGCATATTTAATATGATGTAACAACCCATAAATTGTGGTTATATCAGGTTCTGGGTGCTTGAAAGCAAACCTTTATAGTTTTTTAATATTTAGGCAGTTTAAAACAAGGATCAGAGTCAATCCTCTATCCAATTTTTGCCAAGATGAGAGTATTCTTCTAGTACAAGAACTAGGGCCATCATGTAAAGCTAAAGGAAGCAAAGTTCAGACAAACAGTAAGAGGTGGTTCTTCATGCAACAAATACTTGACCGGGGGAACTTCTTGCCAAAGGAGTTTGTGTATTTCCAAGTGTACAGAGACTGAAGATAAGATTCAACAAGAACATAGAAGAAAATCCACTGAGGACACCTAGATGCACAGAAATGTCATCCAGGTCAGGAAATCATGGAATCACGGAATTTTCAGAGTTGGAAGGGACCTCTAGAGATCATCTAGTCCAACTACCCTGCTAAAGCAGGATTGCCTAGAGCACATTACTCAGGACTGCAGCCAGGCGGGGCTTGAAAATCTCCAGCGAGGGGGACTCCGCAACCTCCCTGGGCAGCCTGTTCCAGTGATCTGGCACCCTCACCGTAAAGAAGTTTTTCCTTATGTTTGAATGGAACTTCCTGTGTTCCAACTTGTGCCCGTTGCCCCTCGTCCTGTCACTGGGAACCACTGAGAAGAGTCTGCCTCCATCCTCCTCCAACCCACCCTTTAGATACTTGTAAGCAAGAATAAGGTCTCCCCTCAGCCTTCTCTTCTCCAGGCTAAAGAGTCCCAGCTCTCTCAGCCTTTCCTCATAAGGGAGGTGCTCCAATCCCCCAGTCATCTTTGTTGCCCTACGCCGGACTCTCTCCAGAAGTTCCCTGTCCCGCTTGAGCTGGGGAGCCCAGAACTGGACACCGTATTCCAGTTGTGGCCTCACCAGTGCCGAGTAGAGGGGGAGAATGACCTCCCTCGACCTACTGGCCACACTCTTCCCTGTGCAGCCCAGGATTCCATTGGCCTTCCTGGCGACAAGGGCACATTGCTGGCTCATGGATAGTTATCTACTATCTACCAGGACCCCCAGATCCTTCTCCTCATAGCTGTTTTCCAGCAGGCCCACCCCTTGCCTATACTGGTGCCTAGCATTCTTCCTCCCCGGGTGCAGGACCCTACACTTGCTCTTGTTGAACCTCGTTAGGTTCTTCTCTCCCCAGCACTCCAGCCTGTCCAGATCCGTGCTCTAAAATTGCCTACAGTGTGAGAATATTCTGGACAAGTAGCCCCGAATGCTTGTCTTCTTCTTTTCCTCTTTTCCAAGGTATCCCCAAGTCACGAATAAAATACCAATTTTGATGGACCTTTACTATGATCCTCAATGGCCATTCCTACATTTCCTGTGTACATCAGAATCCAATGTGATTTATGAAGGAAACTTAAAAGTCATGTTAGAGACACAAGAACTAGGTGACCTGCCTGATTCATTTGGTATAGGATTACTTCTAGTGCTAGTGTCTGATAGTACCTGCTTAACGATGCTTTGTCAGTTAACAAAATATTTAAAGGTTATTGTCCAGTCAAATCAACAATTATTAAGTGTCAAGAAATCAGACAGAGTACAATACATGTAATAGCATTTGGTCAGAATTTCCCCAAAATGAATAAGATTAATTCTTATGATATTAATCCAGTTTCAGCCCAAGGCCTACGGGCATGACATGGACAATGCCACTAACTCCAGCACTGACTTCAGCTTAGGCTTTTACAGACCGCTCCTTTATCTATAGGGACATAAACAACAACAAAAAACCTCTCAAACCAATTCACATGTCCTGCTGCTAGCAAATTATTATTCTAGTTCTTAAGACCTATGAATTCTATTTGTTGCTGACAAACAGCTGTTTCCATCTATAAAGAAATGCAAGAAGTAATTTCAGATCAACATTTCAGCCTCGCTGATGGGAATCTGAAGCCTAGCAATGTTCTTCTGTGGAAATGTAGTGATTGCTTTTAAGTACATAGGCTTAGTCTCTAAAACAATGTGACTCACTGACTCAATTTGCTCCCTTTTACCGTATGAACAGATACGACTGCTAAAAAGTGTACTTTGTGACCCCGCAATCAAAAAAGTCCTCTGAGCTGCAGTGTTGGAAATCCTGCATTTTCTACTTTTAAGGAAGGCTGTAAATTAAATGGCCACATTCTGAGTATTTCTGAATGCCAAGTATTCGACCTGAGTAAGAAAACATGTTTGCCTACAATGAATTCTTTCCTGTTTTACACTAATCTTTAGGGTCTCTGGCAGCTTAAGGCAACAGATATTCTTCAGTTCAGTTAAGTCACCATGAAACAGAAATTACTATAATGCCATCAAATTCCAAGACAGTTGTCCCCTGATATTAAAGATGCAGATACATATTTAGGGGAATTTTTTTTGCAGCACTTCAAGGGCAACTGAACTTAATCAAGGCACATGCTTAATTCCAACTGATTCCAACCACTGCACTGTAGGAGGTTTCTGACTCCCACCCAGACCAGCCTGCAAACACCACCAGATCCACAAGATACGCCAAAAGATAGATTGTTCCTCACGTGCTTAAAAAAGCTGCTTTGCTCCTGTTACATTAGGCAGTCATTTACCTTTTCTTCAGCACTCTCACATTTGCATTCAAGATCATTGAGGCTTGTTTGGATAAGGATAGCGTCAGCTATCCTCTTCTGTTCATCCATCCTTCTTTCTGGCCAGCCTCAGCTCTTCTGCATGGTGAAGTGCCTATGAAGCTCCATACCAGGGAATTTATTTCTGAGTGAGATTTAAAAATAATTTTTGACATCACTGCTGCCTTCAGCAGAAGCTTCTATCCCCCTTTTCCTCCCATCTCCTCTCCACATTTCCTCATTTCTTCCAAACCTTCAGTAGCCTAACAAGCAGGAACAAATGTTTGTGCAGCTGCACGGTGCATCACAATTAAGAACTGGTAACTGAACAATAATGTGGCACAAAGTAAGAGTTAGCTCTTTTCTCTTAACTCCTTCATTCTATGAATTCCTGCGCTGGTGTAATCAACAAGAGGGAATCAAGGCTAGGAGTCAATATCTGTAGTGGGACCACTCAAACCAACACAAAGACCATTGCTACCAACTGTTAAACGTTGGCGAAGGATCATAGCATTCTGGTTTCATCACATAATGGCAACACATTAGTTTGTCCACACTTAGAAGCAGAGCAAGTGAGGACAGGATTTGAGCTACAGCATTTAAGTACAGCATTAATAGCTTGAGTCTGGGGCATGATGATGCCCTGTGATGATCCGAACTGCTGCCAGTCAACGCAAAGGCTTTATGCAATCCTTATACATTTACATATAGCTTTATGTTATTTTTACTCCTGATAGCCATATATTAACAGATTCTGGACTCCTTACAAGGTGTCCTGTATGTTCCTATGAGACCAAAGACTTCCAATGTCACAGCACTCTACAGTAACTGGCTTTGAAAGACAGAGAAACAGAAACAGAAATAGAAATTCTACCACAGTACAAATTTCTTTCCCATGGGACAGCAAATAAAAGGTTTCGAAACAGCAGATATTTGAAACCCACCCCATTTCTGGGCAAACCATAGAAACTGAGCCATTTACTTGCTCAAGAAAACTAGGACATTATTTAGTAAATGCCCTAACCGTAATGAGCAGAGCATGCATACTCAATACAGTCAACTGCACCATTGCATTCAATTCTAATCTGCGCTACTGGGCATTTGTTATATTACATGTACGCTTACGGCTGATGTTTTCATGGTAAATGTGGTGGGTTTGATTCTGAAAAGCACTCTCCCTTCCTCCTGCTTTGAACGGTAGAAGTATTCTGGAGACAGCGTGCAAGTCCTTTTCAATCTATGTGCCACACATCCTGCCCTTCACAGACTCACAGAGCTGAAAAGGAGCAAGACCCTCATTATCAGTTGGATTTTTCTTCCTTTTTTTGTCCCTCCTTTATACTTCAGCACTATTACTGTGTCAGGTATCTGGAAGTGCTTTTTCAAGCTTTGCTGTGAGTTCACAGGTCTCGTAAGTAGAGAGTTATGAGCAGTTCCTAGGTGGTCATGAGGTGCTGGTGCATCCGAGTCATTTTCTTATTCCTCCAGTGCTCCCAAGGGCACTTTCCTTTCTCCAAGCAGTGCTACATTACTGCAGTGATTACAAAAGCCAAAGAGCGCTGCCACCTCTGCACCATTGCTTTCTCGAGATTCCTAATTTGTACTCTCTCTCACCCTGCTCAGTATCACTGCTGCAATCACTGCAGAGAAGCTGTGTCAAGTACAACTCCCGTGCATCTGTTCTGTCCCCCGTTGGCAGCATACAGACAAAAGCTTGTGTCCAAGGATATGCGGAGATGTTTCTTTATTATGTGTGCTGTAATTAATGACTTTTTGCTTTCCTGTTGCCTAGGCTAAGATGCAAGTGAAAAAGTGAAAACCCGAAAAAGCCAATACTGCGTGTTCACCACTGATCTGTCCAGAGACTACTCCACCCCCAAACACAGTGAAAATAGCTTCCCAGGCTTTCCCCAGGTACGTGCCTATCCCAGGGATAGGCATTTCTGACTGACCAGCCTGATAATCAGCAGCTTGTTTACATGGCAGCAATTTCCCCTTCATCTCTGCTTTCACACCATCTCACAGTAATTTGTTGAGGACAGATATCAAGGGCATCTCTGCTTCTTCTGAGCTGTCCTGCGTTGTGTCACACACTCGCACAGGAAATAGGGCAACTCCAGGCCCTTGTTGGGCAAAGTGACCATGATACAGTAACTTGATAACAGCCATCCATTACTTTTTTGTACAAGTGGATATTTCTGCTGCTTCTGAGGCTCCTACCATCTGCAGCCATCTACACAGCTATAGATGGGATATTTGCTTTCTGCATTAGGAATCACTGACAGCCCATCGTATTACCATAAACCAGAAATAAAGTATCTCACGCTAACATGCCAGGCTGAAAACTGCACTACCTCAGGAGCAGCCTGACGAGTGGACCCAGCGTCCGTACTCTGAGGGTGGGAACCTTTTTCACAGCATTAGGCTAGATTGCTGAACAGATCCAGCAGCTCAGTTTTGATTCACTGTCCGAAGTCTGTCAAGACACCTAGCCCCCTTATGTAGATAGGAAGTAGATATCTAAGTACCTTGGATGATCTGTGTCGTGGAATATTTATTTTCAAACAGTGAAACTTGTTTTATGAGCAAGACTTGCTTCATTTAGTTAATCCACAGACACCTTGCTTCCATGCAGAACTAGCCCCCAAGTGTGTCCTTACCTAACCGAAATAAGAGTGTTCTGGGATGGTTCCATCCTTAATGCTTCTTAAGACCGGGACTGCATTCCTCTTTGTACCTGCTGCATCAATGGCTCTCATAACTGCTGTGGTAAGCCCTGCAAATGCCGCAGAAACAATACATGAGAACTGACTCCTGAAAAACTTAGCTAATCGGCAAAGAGCGCTAAGTGACCATGAGGATTTCTCCAGCACCTGCAGCTTTTTATCACTGGTTGCCTCACGCTGTACAGGCTTGTGATATCAACATCAAAACTGGTTTGAAAAGAGAATGAAGGGGAATGTCTGGGTGTGGATGCACCAGGAGGAATGGCAGAAGGACTATAGGAACAGCACGTATGAATGGCATCAAGATCCCAGAAAACATCTCTTTCCCATATACTAGGAAGACAAGGTTGGAGACGGAAATGAAGCAGGATATAAACAAATACATACGTTCAGCCAAGACAAGCACTGAGAACAGGTTCCTCAGAAAACACTAGGGACACCCTGGGCTAATTGCCGTCTGGAAAAAATAGTGCAAACAATTTTTTTTCTACAAGTATCCAGGGAAAAATAACTTTGTGCTTTCTTTGTAAACAAAACCAATTTCATCCAAGTAATATCTGACTGCATTGCAACTTTCTCCTGTTTCCTATATTTACCTCCCTGAAGCCTGAACTTGGGTCTGTCAGTTGGCACATAAACTGGTGATGTAATTTGGAGGTCTCAGCAGGTTAACTACAGGTTCTGCAATGAACTATGAAGGGAAATTGGTCTTTAGAGGAGGGGAATACAAATAAGAACTTTTTCACTTGGCCCTGGAAACCTGAGCATGTGGACTCATTGTCTGTGAGAGGGGACAACTGGGCACCTCACAATAAGGCCTAAATCTGGGACATTGTGAAAATTCCTGCTTTTAGAGCTGACCCCTAGAAAGCCCTCAGATCTTGCCGATCTACTTGATAAAAAAACTCCAAACATTAAAGCAGTTTTATAAGTAACCATGTAAGTTTAGAACTCCAGAAGGAAGGTATTTTGAAAACAGAAAAAAAACTTTTTAAAAACCGATCTTTTGTTTTTCTGAGGTCCTATGGAGTGAAAAGATTAAAGTTAAACATACCTGGCAGCATTGCTAGAGATCAAATATGATACAAGGAAATACAGATTCTGTGTACTTATTTAAAAGTGGAATATTTGAGTTTACTAAAGACCTCATGAGCACACTCAGTTACATTTTCCATCTGGAAGACAGAAGATAAGCCAATTTTTTTTTAGTACCCTGCAACATAGCAGAGAGCTTTTAGTCCATGTCAAATATCATCTGCATCTAATTTTTATCCACTGAGACAGGAACATCTAAAACTATGTTCATCGAGTAAGTTAGAAAATGCAATTAGCTGCAGTTGTCACTGTCCTGAAATACCGTGAGCCCCGTATGATTTATTATAACTTGTCTTCAGGATACTGCTCCAGACGCCATGCCGCTGAGGGTTTGGCAGCTACGTTTGTTTGTGTGCATCCATTATTTGTTTAAGTAGCACTCACAGTTTTCCAGCTATGAACTCAGCTGTTCATAAACAAAAGCATAGCTGAACTCTTCCTAGCAAGCCAGAGTTCACTGGAAGCTGACAGTATCTTACAGACACAAATTTGGGGGAATACATCTGTTTGCTTCAGGCCTCACAGGTGCCTCAGGATTTACCCAGTATGCAGTAAGAAAAGTTGTGAATATTTTGCAGCTAAGAAGTTAATGTTTCTGGGCCATTTCTCCCACAGGAATCGATTAAGCAGGGAAGCTGACCACTTCTTGCTCTTACTTCTGTGGAGGCAGGCAGCTTTTTATTTTCCGTATGTTATGGGAACCTTTTACTAGCATGTCCCCAAGAAATGAAATCTGGAAAACATTTCAGATTTGGAAGCTAATTCTCAAAGTCCCCCGACGTCATCCAGGAAAAAGACGGAATCTCACTTTCAAGTAAAATATAGGTGAAATAGAGAAAGAATAAACAAAAGTGACACAAGACACAGGAAAGCCCTCGCGAGCATTCAGTTACCTTTCTCTGAATAATTATGCAAGAGACTGCATAGAACAAATAGTTGGTATTTTCAAACTCAGTGCGTAATGAAAAATGAACTGTACAACTGATGAGGGGACAACCTGTAGAATACATGACAATGTGCCACTGTCACTTAAACGACACATAGTCCTTCCATGCAGTAGCTTACCACTCCACCCTTTGCTCTGAACACTCTGCTGATGATTCTCTGTGAATCCCTTCGCATCCCACAGCTTTGCTACTGCTGCATCTTTGATGCAATGCAGGAAATCTCTCATAGATTGCCCTCTCAAACGCAGCGTGTTGGCAAACAAATGGTTGGTTGGAGACATTCAAGGGTTTTGGTTTGGTTTAACTGTTTTTCCCTACTGTCAGGAAACTCATGCCTGTTAAAGAAAATGCACAGACAAGAGGCAGTAGTAGGTGGTGACAGTAAAACATTGTTCATCCTCCCTCAGAGGCAAACTGATTGGAGTTCAACAGTCACATCTTCAGGTTCAGGGTGAGAAATGCTAATACCTCCAGATTATACAAGGCTCAAGGTGTAATTATGTAGGTAACTGGGTGATTACCATCTCTCATATTTTGTAATCCAAATACAGGACACATGAACACAGAAACACTCAGAAAATACAATCAGAAAGAAAGGCTGAAAGACACGACTCAAACTGTTCTGTGGTTTAGATTAAGGTCCCCGCATCAAGACCAAAAAAAAAAGTTGTTGTTTTAGGCCCACACAATCCTCCTGTGACTCAGCAAGAGTCTCTCCAGTGTTCTGTTAAGTTGGGCAATGTGACCATGCAGGCCGCTCCACCATGCCCCAGTCAGGTCAGGCTGCCATAGCCCTGCAGGCTGAACCCAGCTTTGTGGACAATAGCCGTGGGAGCAGCTCAAAACTTGGCTTTGCAGAAATGCTTCCTGCCTGGCTGGACATCAGCGGGAGAAAGGGAGCACATGCAGAAACCAGGCAGGGATAACAGGCAGACAAGCACACACAAGCCTCGCAAACAAAAGAGCCCAGTGCCAGTGGAATTGGTGCAGTAGAAAAAAACACCAAGACAAGGCTATTGCCAGATGCTGGACAAAAGGAATTTGAAGTGGGGAAACTACATCTGGCATTTGGCTCCTTAAGAAAGAAATGCTTTGTCCATGATAATAAATACATGCAGTTACATGAAAAATATCTAATCCCATCAACAAATCTTTTCTTCTGACTGGAAAAGCACTTTGAGCCCCCAAACTTTGATTAACAAGAAAGTGTGACACTGGTATGAGAAATTAAAAAAAAACAAAAACCAAAACCAAAAACCCCACAACTATATGGGATTGGCCAAGTCTCCACACAAGTCCAGAGGTGCAGTTTGATAGGTTTCTCATCCTGTTACGCAAGACTTTTTGGAATTGCTTTTATTGCAAAACTATTACACCGGCTGAATGAAAAAGCAAAGTGGTCAATAGTACATTTACTCAGCACTTTTACTGACAAAAAGAGCTCCTGACTTGAATTGCCCATGTTTCCAAATTTCTGTCACATCAGATACAGATGCTAATGCCTACAGTTAGGAACAATATTGACTGAACAGTCTAAGACCCAAGTCTAAGTTTCCCTCCACAAAAATAATTTCACCCAGCAGAAGCTTCTAGAAGTTACTAACCTTTTTGTTACTTTTTGCATAGAAAAAAACCCTTGTGATCAGGATAAATCATACCTCCTTACATCAAAATCCTGGGACAACCTCCCGACAAGTTACAAACTGTAATGCTATGATCTCAGTATTGTTCACAAATCCAAGCACAATCATGACAGTGCCAGTCCCTTGCATAACTAGCACTCCTGTGCTAATTGCTGCACAAAACAGTTTGGCACTGACCCTCCAAAGAGTTATGCTGCTGCAACAGCAGCAGATGGCCCTGTATTCATCAGACCTGGAGATCTAGGTGGCTAAGCAAGCGTCAAGAATACTTCAGCAAGTTAATGGATTCTAGTTTCATAAAACACACCCCATATCTGAGTGTCGACACTTTGAGCAGCTACTGGAAAAGCTCAACAGATCTTGGGGAGAGTGAAGCCCCTGCTTCTGCAGAATGAAACACAGGTGTGCGTACCAGCATATGCCATTGCTCTTAAGAATTTACTGAACATCAGTCAGTAAGGATATAAACCACGCCTCGGGACAGCTTGTGTTTGGGCTTCACCCAGCATCATAACATAATGATACCAGAGTAAAATGAGTGCAAATAAAATCTGAATACACCCTATATACTTTCACTTCCTCCTTCCTGCAAAATCAGAACATATGTTCACTATATTTGCAAGCAGAACACTTGAGCTAAAATTTAATTTGCACCTCACTGTGCTACGTGGGGTCTGGGAGAAGTTTGCAGATAGCATACTGTAGCTGGAAGCAGAAGGGCATGCTTAAAATCAAGCACAATCCACTGTGTGAACACATAGGCTCTATTCTCTTTCATTAAAAGGATCTGAACTATAGCCTGTACTGCCCCTCGGAACTTTGGGACCATTAACCTCCACAGTCTTTCCTTAAGTATTAACTCGTATTTAATGCAGCTCAGTTGCTCTTACTGAAAAGTAAGAGTTGTCCGTGCAGGTGTCAGATCTTTGTGTGAAAGGCACCTAGTCACCCAACACAAATAACGAAGAGCGAGTGACTTGTCAAGACATGTGACACTCTGAAAGCTTTATGTTTGAATTATCAATACAAGATAAACAAATGCACAGCAATCCAGGCTGGTTCATGGCTAAGCCAGACACTGCCAGCAGCAGACCAGTAAGCAAGCCAATAAAAACGTGTTGCTGACTCACTGAATTCGTGTTGTCAAAATTTTATCAACTTCTCGCTTTCTGCTAATTCCTCTTCCAGAAAGTTAAGACAGGTGGAGTCCCTGTGTCCTCAGGCTCCTATTGTGAGAGGTAGAGTGCACAAGGCTGCACTAACTCCTGCTTCTCTCTCACTCCCCTCTGAGCTTTTTCTGTTTGGTACTTCACCCCTGACAGCAAAGACCATCATTCTACAAAAGAGAAGCAATTTCGTAAGTACTGCTCACCACGACCACAATTTTAATAAAAATGGGGCCAAAGAAAACAGGAATTGCTGTAGCCGGTTCATAATGAACACTGTAGCTTCACCCACCCCTAGTCAAGATTAACGCATACCCGAATCTTTCACTGAAGTCAGCAGGAGACTAGATTTAGTAAGAACCACAGGAAAGAGCTGTAAATCTGTCTGCATGCGCTTGACCTGTTGGCAGGCCAAAGGCTATAGAATAATTTCCTTGTTGAAAAATTCTCATAATATTATTCTTGCTTGGAGGAAAGGATGAAGGACAGCATACAAACATCTTCTGATACTAAAATGACTATTAAAAGAAACAGAATAAGAACCAAATGGGTAATGCTGGATCAATAAGGTCTACAAGACTGAGTTCTCAGTGAGAAGTACTGAGTACAGGTTGTTTCAAATGATGTGTACCATGAACACAAGCCAGGGCCATCCAGATGGAAAGCGTGCTGATTCAAACGCTAATAGCAAACTGTTTATCTGAATTAAACTATTCTGTTCTCACAGAAAAACAGTATTTGGAGATAAGCGAAATGACTCATTTCAATCAATATCCTGATCAATTCAATTTTATGGGAATCTTCACTATTTACAAGAAAACCAAAGGTAAAAATGCTGAATTTCAAGGAAATCAGAAGTTGCTTTTTCCAGTAGCCTATTTTCTGAAGAATCCCTTTAGCTTGCTTACTCTTCTGCCCTCTCTGTGTACTCCTGACACCAGCACTCATTAGCAATTTTAATAAAGAAAAAACAGTGTGCTCACATTTGTTGGCGCAATTTTTCACACTCTCTCCTTGCATATTCGTGTACCCTGTGTGTATTGAGGCTATTTGAAGTCAACCAATGTGAAAATCTAAAAAATGAGAAAAAAAAAAAAAAAGAGAGAAATACAAGATAATGGGGAAGATAACCATTAATAGCAACCTCAGTGGTGATCACATTTATCAAAAATGTTACCTATGTTTTTTCTCCAAACACCTCCTTCTCTAAACACCTCCCTTTAACACACTGAAACGAACACTTGTCCCTCTTGCTGTTTTGTATGTTATTTTGGATAATTCATGAAGAATTAAGCAAACTTATCAATATTAATTTTTCCTTCAACTAAAGAGCAGGCATTTTTTGTTGCCAGGAACAACGTAATTGATTTTACTACAGAGTCCAAATATGCTGAGGAATAAACCTGCTAGTAGCACTGAAAGTGCCTGAGATGGCAGCTTTATTATTTTCTAGGTTGTAAGTCAAGTATGACTTTGTTGTTTTTCCTTTGTTGCAACACAACCAATGAAAGTAACATAGAGGATTAAAGTGTGGGTGTCATAAGAGAAGACTTCAAAGATTTTGTGATGATTCCAACAAGTGTTCCCATTTTCACGTGGTCACCAGTCTCGTGTCACTGCTTTGTCAACTGATGTCATCACTTCAACCAAAAGACCACAACTATCCAAAGCACACCCTCAAAAACTACTCAGCTCCACTGAACCTGAAAACTTAGTTGGATTGAAACTGGCTTAACCCAGGTTTGGGTTTGTTTTTTTTTTCTGTTGTTTTGGAGTTGGGGTTTTTTGTTGGGTGAATAGTTCATTTTTTAATCGGGTGAATAGTTCATTTTTTGAGAGATTCATATTTGCTTTACTTCCAACTATTTGCAGATGTAACAACTTTCAATGTATCTATTTTGAAACAGCTTGTTTCCCATTTGAGGGAAATCTTTGCTATCGGGCTTACAGTATAAGGATTGGAGGACTCTGTTGTCACAGCTTCTGTGAGGGGTGCCCTTGGGAAGCAAAAACTTCATCTTAGTTAACAATGCCCTTAAATAAAACATGCATTTTACTGTTCATGAGCTGCTCAGCTTGAACTGAAAATACTGTTTTAAGTTTTCAAACTGAAAAAAAACCCCACTTTTTTTTAAAATCAGTCTTTTGATCTTGCTCCCTGGGGAGCCCCACATATTTCTACCCACCACTGCAAAATATTACTACCTAGAAAGTATCAGCACAATGGCAGCATATTGCTGGCTCTGCATCCCTTCTCCGATGCTTAGATAAGACCACTGGAACAACCATCAACTGTTACAGGATATGCTGCATCATGCCTGTCCAAGGCACTGGCAAAGTATAAGTCCCGCCGTCAGATTAGAGCTGCTTATCCAGTATAATTACACCTGAATTAACGTGCAAACCATAGAACCCAGATCTGCCCCAGCAATTAGAGAACCTGCCTGCTTCTGGCAGACAAGCAGAACCTAACAGCCCACAGCAAGAGATCCACTCCACCTTCCAAATGAAGAGTTGCTCCTGGTGTTTTTACAGATCCAAGGGCAAAAACCTGTAGGAAGTTCATAAGATGCAGAGCATTTTCAGCTGCTGGCAAGGGCAAGAGGAGCTCTTTGTGCTTTTCAGGAGTTGTGAGGACCTCAAAGGCTTATCAAGTGAACAGCTATGTGGGGGGTGGCAGGAGTCACCCAATTGTAATCTTTATTCAGGATCACACCTGCCACTAAAAAGCCTGGGGGTTCTTCCCCCTCCGTGGGGGTAAGAACAAATTGCTTGAACAATTTGCTCCCATCCTCAAAATGAAGCTCCTCTTGCCCTTATATGTTAGGTATAAAATACCAGAACCCGTCAGTCCACCACCAGCCAGTCAATTTATGGGCTTTTTGAAATTGCTTTATGTCCAGGAGTCACACAAAGTAAGGTGACAGTGTGGCAGTAACTACAATCCCATTAGCTATCTCAGAAAAGGTAAGTTGGCACTTGAAACTGAAAAACGGAGAAATGATTACCAAACAAACTGATGTCAAAGCCAACCCTTTGTATTTGCTAAGGTAATCCTTGAGTAATACAAACACATTCCTTTGCAGCTATTAACGGTGTGTTTGTTCATGCTCTTATTGTCACCAATGAGCACAAATAAAGGAGAACCTCTAACTCTGTTGAGGGGAAAAAGACCTTAGGACTCCAGAATGTTAGAATTAGGTGAAAATCCAGGAAGACAGGTAAGAAAATACTGACCATCATTTGCTACAGATCATCATTTTAAATGCAAATGTTAACATCTCAAAAGGTATTACAGAGTGCAGAACAGTGTGATGCATGCCACGATACAGCTGATAAAACTGAGTTGAGATCTTTCATGACACAAGTTGAACAATGGGACACTTGTACTTCTTACATATTCGAGTATTATTTACAAGGGAATATGGACTGGAAACAGTTCAAAACTAGAGAAACACACAAGGAAATTCAAGGAAATAAAACATCTGATAGATATAAAACATATCTTGCACAAAATTGTAGCATGATACTGAAATTTGGCTACAACCTCCAGCAAATCTTCCCAGAGATTGAAAAGCTAGAGTATTGGCTTTCTGAGAGCAGAGATATTATATGTTTGTACCTCAAGACAGAGCTGGATCCACAGAAGGAGTCAAAGGTACTAGGGAATAGCACCCTGTCATAGCTAGGGAATACTATGAAACATAGTATTGGTACAGAAAATCAGGTAACATAATAATAAACATAGGAGGGGATATCAGCAGTATGTACCCTCTGACTGTAGACACGAGTAGGTAGCAGTGACTTTTTTCTAGCTCTCTCTTACAAATCAGAACATATCGATGATCTTAAAGGTCCCTTCCAACCTAGGTGATTCTATGATTCTATAATTCATTCCTAATCAAAGCACTGGAGGAAACTCCTGACTTGTTAGGAAACATCCCCATCCCTTCAGAGGTTGCCCGTGTTAAATGGTTTCTAGGCCACATTAAAAAGTTGACCTAAGACTTCTATCAGGGACATATCCTCCAAACTCATTTTTTTGTGCAGTTAGGAAAAGTTCTCACTTGTTGAAAGAGACATCGTCTCTTGTTTAATCGCTTTTCTGGGCCTACCGCTGTGAATGCATGCTCTCACTGCAGATGCAAAGCCAAATACCTGCTGTGGAAAGGCAAGCAGCCAAAGCATGCAAAAAAGCAAGGGAATCACTTCCTGCATTTAATGAATGAACAACTGGCGAACATGAAGATTAAGTCATGTGGCTGGTAATACTCTGCATGGGCCTGCCTAAGCTGGGACAGCTTTCTATGCTCCGGTAACCCTGAGGCCCACGCTAAGGACACCGAGGGATTTCAGAGCATCTTCACACAGCAGCTCCTGCCAAAGAACCTAAGCAAGGTGGGTTTCTTGAATGGTAGCTTCAATGAGGCAAATACAAACACTTTGCTGAGTTCTGTCATAGCTATACTGACGCCACCGCTCATGGTAACTAATTTAAGCTTAACTCAAGCATATCTGTACCGCCTGCAGCCAATGCATGACAGACATCTATAATCAACGACATGGCAGCAGGCAGGGAAGAACTTAGCTTTCTAAATTCTGGCTGACATGATGCTATCTGTTCCCGGTCTTTTCCTTACTTTCAAAAGGAAACGTGCCAAAGGCAGTGAGCAGAGCTGGAGAAAAGGGTAGAATCCAGGAGAGTTCATCTACCGCTCAGCCTTGTTGCTGCTGTCATTTGGACTGAAGAGAGCCTACCCACATTCACACAGAGGTGATCTGGAAGTCTGCAGGTACAAAGCCTTTCTCAGGCAGATGGTCTTGCCTTCTGAAATACTCCCAGAAATACCCATTTCCCATGTGCCAAGCCTCTTTGCGTGAGTACTGACTCACAGGACGAAGCTCTGTAATGCCTACTGCATCTCAGCATGTTCGTGACCTCTATGGCTACTGCTCATCTTAGCACATGCCTCTGCTGGAGAGCTGACTGCTGAGTTTCACACATTGCTGCTCTGCGTCCAAAACAGCCTCACGCTTCAGACCCCAGGAGACTTGTTCTGGAATTTCCTCAGCAGTAACCACTGTGGAATGAGTCTGACAGTTCAGATACTGTGAACAATCATGCAAGCATAAAACCGAGCACCGTCACGTAAACTGTCCTTACTCATGTGTACAGTCCAAGAACAACATGTAATCTGACTGTGTATGACTGACAATTTCTTACTCAACAGATCTGCTCTTCGCATTTATTCAGAGCTGGATCTGCTAATGATAGTTTCAATGACTTGCACTGGATTATCTGTCCCTCATCCTAGCTTTTTATTGCCTCAGTTTGCTACAGCTAGGCAAATCCATCTTCCTGGTAATACAGTGTAAGCCTCAGTTTTGCTGTTCAGCTTGAGGGCTATGTTTAGGAGAAAACTAGTTATGGATACACAAAGGTCTATGACAGTGGAATAGGGCACTTGATTCCCACAGATTAAAGTGTATGTGTGTTCCTATCAAAATAGTAATGTACATATGCAAATAAAAATCTGTGTTCATGCAAAGAGCGTGGCACTTCCTTGGGGCAGGCATACCAGGAACTCACAGTGCAATGCTAGTGGTGCTATAGCCTGGAGGGAATGGTGATTCCACCCTATGATCTCAAGGCATCGCCGGGAAGGTTTCTAGCTTTTCTGCTTAGTGGTTGCCCCTAAGCACCTGTGGGCAATTGTCCATTCTTAACAGCTGTGTTTCTCAAGGTTTTCTTAAGGAATCTCTCTAGTTTTCAAGGAAAGCATGCCCCTGCCTCTCCCTGGCTCCAACATCTTCAGTTGCCACTCTACTGGCTTCAAAGAAAACACGCAACACTACTTAACCAGGGTCTACTACTATTGCTACTTAGAAGGGTGAGTCAGGCTGCAAAAATAGAGACTGGAAGAGCACCTCTGCTACAAAGTTTTGTCTTGAAGACAGAAACCCAAGTTGCATGATGCATCAGCTTTATGCACAATGTCATATACACATCAGTGAAGAATTTATTTTCATAAAAAATAATTAATTAGTTTTCAACTGAAAAAAAAAAAAAAAGACACAGAGATGGCATATGACTCACAAGAAGGTAATAGGCCCAGATTTAAAGATGTATGCTTCTTGCAGTCTACTCAATGTAACACCCTCTGGACTCCTGCACAACCTCCATGTCCTCTAGTAGACTAAAGTGCACAGCTGCTTCTCTTGTACCCTCTCCATTTCTGCCCAAGGCCATATAAGCCACCCCACATTTCCCCAACCTTTTTCATGTTCTAATCATACCTACGCAGCTGGACAAGAGACACTGCAGGAGGTAGCTAACTCCAAGCTATGCACTGGCTGCAAGCAGGAACATCTGGATTGGCCAGCTGGCAAGGTGGAAAGAGCACAGCTGACGCTGCAGATTTTCCCTCAGTGGCAGTGCTGGTTTGGCGCTCTCTCTCCTCCCATCCAACACTGATTCCGCACAAACTTGTACTAATTTGGTTTATACCCCTTGACAGCCCTTTGTCAAATCCTTCTGAAGTTGGCCAAATGATACAAACTTTACTGGAGGGGTGAAATTGGAGAGGGGGAGAATGACAGAGAAGGACAGAGAAATGTCTTGATCATGATCTTTTAAGACCAAGCTACAAGCCAACAGCTTTCAAGGATGTCATTACCAAACTGCAACTGGAAAGTGCTGCAAATTAGTCATTAGATATTTCCTGACTACATGGGCCAATCGCCATTTGCTTAGACATACAATCTTCCCGTAAAGTTGATCTCCCGAGAGACTAAGCCAGCAGCCGCATGAAATATCCAATCTGTAGACGACAAAGCTCACAAATGAGAGTCTCTGCCTACCACTTGGTTGCCACCTAATTAAGCTCTTTGCTAGGACTGATTCACATGCTACATCTTACCTGTTTTGAGTCCTGACTCGGTTTTATTTTCAGACAGTAAATCTTCTAATGGGATTACTGTACTGTGATCCTTGTAATTTCAAAAATCACCTTATTTTGCTTTCCATCTTGGCATCCCTGCCCGTATAGTTTTACCTATAGTTAATTCCTGTTCTGTTCTGTTAATGTCATTATGATACAATGATTACTTGACTTGTCTCTAAAAAAAAGTAAATATAATCTACATACTTCAGTTGCAAGGTTCCTCTGTGCTGACAGTCTTCTTATAAGGAAACAATGTCAATTTTCCCCTGAAAATCAAGTCAAGCCAGTTCAAAACAGTCACTATAACATGCTTGGTTTCAAGTCATTCTAATAATGATTCACAAGCAAACATCTTCTTCCCAAACCAGGAATGTTTCACTGAAATCTGACTGGTTTTATCTGATTTTGCATTAGTGCTTTAAGTTTCAGATGTATGTTCTACAGCAAAGAAATATTTATTAAGTAAATAAAGATTAGAAAGTTGCAGCGGGAGGGAGATCTAAGAACACACTTGCAAATCTTAAATTCCTGCATAGCCATAAACATGTCATAAATCAAAGCAACACGTGACAAGTGGCACAAAAAAATAACCTAGAAGGTTTAGGAATACACAAGGCATTTGAGTTGTTGGGGCAAGACACATGGCAGCCTGGCCCTGGAACAATTTGATTTGCTGAACTCCACTCATGTTCACAAGTACCTGTGGAAGGCAGAAAAATTATTGGCTGCAAAAAAGTTCATGCAAAATCCTATTTCATACTGAAAGTAATTACAAAAGAGAGTGCTTTCACCATTAATTGAACTAAACCTTTGTGTAAATAAAATTCAGAAAAATTGCATCTCATTTTCTTTTAAAGCTCCCAGAAAACTGCTTCTTTGCTGTTTTATAACAAAAGATAGCAAAATGCCTAGACAGTCAGGAAGACAGAGTGACCTATTTGTGCAGAGGAGTGGAATAGTCAGCTTGTATTAGTGGAGTGTCTCCTAATTGCAGGAAAAAACAGATTTGCAGATTTCAAAAGGCAGGTGAAGAAAGGGGTGCTCAGAGGAGCAACCCCCACTGGATGAGAGTGCATAGTTGCATAGAAGCAGCCCCTTCTCTCGGTGTCCCGCTCCTTCAGCACCCCACAGCATCGGTGGAAAGGGGCCACCGGCCGCCCCACCGAGGCAGAGGAGGCGGGAGCCCAGCCAGGCACAGCTCCCCCCGGCCCCACTCCGCGCCCGGGGAATTCCCCGCCAGCTCCCGGCGGCAGATAAAAGCACCGGGGGACAAC
>VYXH01007879.1:0-13752 GCA_013397275.1 Burhinus bistriatus
TCAATGTCTTTCTTGTAGTGAGCATGAGTATGCTTAAAACTGTTTCTTCACTGTCTGTTAAACCCAATAGCCAGATCTTAGAGCACTGTTAGGGGGAGCAGAAGCTCCCAGATCTCTATGATTTATGAAAAAGACACAAACTTGTGTGTCTTATCCTTTTGGTGAATGCCTTAAGCAATGGATATTTGTTGTAGGTCTTCTGCTAATGCAGTTGCATTTGTTTTAATGTGGTTTGGCGTTGACTTGATCACAGGCAGGGTGAGAATTGTTCTATGGCTAGGTAGTACGTTCACCACCTGAGAGACTCAGGACACAGTGATTTTCTATGGGATGTTATTATGTTTTCCATGATTTTCACATCACAGGCAGCAAGCCTTCTTGTCTAATATACAGGCTAATGTAAGCATTCCCATAACTCGGGATTCCCAATCCTCCCTGAGAATTTAGGCCCACATTTACAAGGTATTTAGGTTTTATCATTTTGAGTGGTGTAGCACTGGCTCCAGGGAGGGAATTTACAAACCTGAACTAATTGCTTTCATTTCCTAAACAATGCAAAGGAAAATTCTTCATCTATAAAGCCTCATTTCCTAGGGTTGAACCGTTTGCATGTGGCTATGCCTCTAGGGCAGCCAAGAGTGCCTGACAGAATTTCTTTACCTCTTGCACCTGTGATAAATGGCTGTATGAATCTGAGGTTTCAGTCCCAGCTGCCCTCCTGGGTGGAGGTGTTTGTGGTAGGCGGAGCAGAGAGCTGGCCGTGGCGCTTCCCATCGCACTCACCCCCAAGTCAGAGGTATGTTAAATTCCTTCCTCACCAGGAGGGAGTTCAAACCTGTATTTTTCTGCCTTCCAGAGTGTCATGCTGATCAGTGCTGGGGCTCTCCCTCTAAGCTATTGAACTATCAATGGTTATGGCAATTTTCTGAGATGCAAAAAACGGTGAATTCTTATGCTGAGGAAGATGTGTCCATGCCTTCTGTATTCTTGGCAGGATTTCAAATCAGCATGAAGCTACTGTAAAAAGCAAACTATTTCCCATTATATGAGACAGGTACCTAAGCTTGGGCTATAAGAATTTAGGGTTGTTCAACATCTAACTATTACAGTGATTTTTTTTTTTCACACAATAAAGTATTTAAATTGTACCAAAGTGAAATGCTTTAAGTCTTTCCAGTTAGAAACACTTCAATACTATTACTAGCACTGTTTTGGCAGCACTAAGGACAGCTGGCAGTATTAAAAACTTTCCCCCTCCAAAACAAGGGAACTGCCTCAAAATATCATATAGTGAATGGATCTCTTAACTCCCTGGCCCATGTTAACCTTCAAGCCACACCAAGAAATTATCTGGAACAATACCTGACATAAAAAACCACCAAGCCTGGAACTGTGGTATAAATTGAACAGGACAGACAAACCAAGTCTGACCATTCAGGTATGTTCTCAGGTGCTGCCTGATTCACTGCTTGCTGCGGGCACCATCCTCGTAAATCTGAGATAGATAGGTTTTAGAGCCAGAAGCAAGCAAGACAGAGGAGAAACAGAAAGTGACACTGGAGAAGCACTAGAGAACAGAATGAAATCAGAGCTCCTGAGTTACTGGCAGTGTCCTAAAACAAGTGGTACACTCTTTCCGACTAGTTGTCGATGCCTGAGTGAAATTACCACGAGTATGCAGCAACTTGAGGTAAATCATTGGGATTTTCAGGTATGCAGCAACTTTCATGTTAATGATACACAACACCACTGTAAACCTAAGTCCTTTTGAAATGTCAAACCTATCTTGATTTGTGATAGAAGAAATATTATATATTGGTTATGAATTATCCCTGATTATCTGAGTGGGAAATTTATGTGGTGAGAGACTAAAATAATCATGGTTAGTTCTTCAGTGCCTTTAAATATGGGGCTGTCTAAAATTAGTACTTCAAAGAGTATGAGCATAATTAAATATTCTTTTTCTTTAGACAAATAAGAATAGAATAGAGAGCATTAAAGTAGGAATATATATGTATATATTAATCTGTATTAATATAGTGATCATTGTGACGCTAATGCTTGATGTGATCAAAGCTAAAAATGACTTCCAGCGGTTTAAAAGGACTGCATTAATAGCTTTTTATATTACTTGCAGTATGTGCAATTGTGGAAAAAACAAATTAACACCCTGTAGTGAAGCCTTGCCTATGCAGCAAGGACATTCATTAATTTATCCATTAAAAGATTTACTTGGCATTTCAATAGATCTGGAAATGTGTTGTAGCATTAAAACAAAGGTGGTAGTAAAAATGTTTTGAAATAACCTATTTCTTCTATAAGAAGGTATACTAGCTGAAGCAGAAAAAATAAAAATAAAAAGTAAATGGATGTTGAAAAGTACTTTGGAATGAACAGAAACAGAATCTGTTTTAGTTAAAGTTTCTTGGCTAAGGTGAAAAAATAATGAGGAGACCAATTACTGTCAAGTATCATGACCATTTTAAAGCCTATGAAATCCAATGTTGATTTTTAACCTTACACCTTTAAATCAATTTAATCTTCTAAATGGTAACATGGGGCCTGACCTTCCCACAGACTTCAGTGAGTTTCAGAGACTATAAAATGAATTTACAAGTTTCTATTTGATTGATTCTGTGACATCTTCATGTTGGTTTAAGTATATTGATGCCACTCATCCAGTAATAGTGCAGCAAGAGAAGAGGATATAGAGAATAAATAGTTTTTTGAGTTCTGAAAAGGTGACTTACTGCTAATCAGGCCATGCTTGACCTGATTCCTGTTATTTTCTCTGCTACAGATGATCAGAGTGGAATAAGAATAGATGGGGAACAGTTACCATTTTGCATATTTCTTAGGTTTGAGTCTAATCAATCAGTAAAAATTATTTCTGGGTTTACTTCAGCAGAAAACAAGTAGAAAAAGTTCTGTATTAATAAAATCAAGGAAATCTTCTTACAAGGTAAAAATCTTACTAACTGTATGTTTTCCTCATGCTGCTTTGAAGACTATGTTTGGGAGATATTACAGATACTGTCTTGAGGGACAGTCAAAAAACCACTCCTCTTAGCTGCTTTTCATAATCCAAACCCCAAACAAGTTGGTTTACATATGAAATCAATAGGCTATTCAAAAATATGGTATTCCACTGTTAAAACATCAATTAGTTAACACTTACATCTTTCAGGTCACAACACCTGAACCAGTATCATGTAAAAATTCTTAAATGTCTTCAGACCATTGTCATTAGAGAGTCTAACAACATTTCAATCCAACAAATAGAAAACTTCACAAGGGTGGTGGTTAAACACTGGAACAAGTTGCCCAGAGAGGTGATGAAGTTTCCATCCTTGGAGACATTCAAGTCTTTACTAGAAATGACCTTGAACAACCTGATCTAGTCAGATCTGTTTTGAGCAGGGGCTAGGATTAAATGATCTCTGAAAGTCCCTTCCTAATTCATTTTTTTATAGTTCTAGCATAACCCTAAAGATCTAGGATGGGATTGCAAAGTATGAAGTGTATGAAGAAGTGTTGCAGGACCATGGAGGCATATTGAGATGAAACAGATGCCCTGCAAGTCAAAGAAACTTCAGAAAAACTGCATGTCATGTTATGCTATTGGAGGCAGTCCAGAAGGACAAATAAAAAAACTTTGCAGGCTGTGATTGAGATGAACTTTAGTTTAGTTTAGTTTAGTCTGGTTATGCAGGTAATATTCTCTTGTAACATTGATCATTAAAGGAGACTTCTGTTTTAATGTAAATGGTTGTTGTAGAATAACATCATTGAGTTATTTGTTACAACCAAAATAAATCAACAATTGTTGATACAAATTTCTGAATATGGTGCTGATATTAGACTCATTGGCATATGGTTTGTAATTTATTTACATCCTTATTTATTAAATTTTAACTTACATGTAACAGAAAAAAAGGTTTTTTTCTGTGATACTCAGAAAAAGAATTCTGTAAAATGATAATCTAACGTATACTGTAATGGCTCACTTCAAGTTATGACGAGCAATATGAAGAATTATGCAAGAAGTAATCTTAGATTTTATCATTTATCCGTGATACCGCATTCAAATTTGCCTCTACTGTTCCTAGTATGTGTTTCAATTTGGGAAAATGCATGGGTTACTATGCTATTAACATCTCTTTTTTTTGTATTTCCTCCTAACGGCATGGTTGTGTATTAGTCCCCAAAAGTAAATCATTAGTTAATGACTCCCTAATTTATCATTTTCTCTGCCTTATAGATTTTTTAAATTTAGTTTGGTGGATGGGTGTCATACACTACACTGTTACACTTGCTGTTAATGGAAGAATGCTGAGCAAGAGATACAATTTAATGAACAGAGTTAAAAATGTAAAAAGTCATTCTTTAAACTGAGACAGGTTTCTTTGAGTTAGTTCATCCGGAGTAGCGACCTGTGGTGAACAGTTCGGTGTGATATTTTAGCTATTGGCACCACAGGGTGATAAGCAATACCAGATGATCTGGTCTGCTGGAGTGAGGAACCGCTGTATGAACAAAGGTAGGATTCCTAAACCAAATGCTACTCCCAGTTTGTTCCTTCATGTTACTCGTAGAATAATTCTGACTATTGCGAGACTGTACAACATGACTCACTAAGCCGTTCCTCATGCATTGCAAAGTGCTTACTTTCAAAAGCCTTAGAAACAAAGCCAGACAGAACTACTTTTACTTCTTACAACCAGTCAGTCTTTTCTTAAGACTTCTAGTTAATTGAAAAGACAGATTAATCATAATTGAAGAATGACTATTCTTCTGACTTTAAAACCTCTGTCAGTTTCTAATAATTAAAGCATTGAAGTAAGAGAACACTTTTCTGAGCTTTTCCTTCTTCTCTTTGCCTTCAACTTTTTTCACAGACATAGATGGAAGCCGTCCACAAAACTGACACAGTAGAGGAATACAACGTATTTAAGAAAAATAGTAAAATTTCTTACACTGAGATGTCAAGTTTATTCCAAGTACCAGACAGTGCAAAAGGAGCAAGGCATCATTTCTTGACCAGAGCAGCTATTCTAATGAAATTCCTAGAGGAATTGTAAGGACAACTGAGACTACAGACTTTTAAGGAAAAATAACTTGCTACAGGGAGCAGGATCAATTGTTCTTCACACTGACTAAAGACTTCAATGCAGTGTGTGGGCCGACAGTAATATCACAGAAAATTTTAAAAGATGATAGATTCCTGGATTGGAATTATGGTCCCATGGAATTAGTGAACATTTTGTTACAGTTTCAAATAGCATATCTTTAGGAACTTTCCTGGTGAGACAATCTTCAACCTTCATCAGTGCAGACTTTCTCTATTTCTGTTTTTCTTTCTTTCACAAGCTTTCTACCTCTAATGAAGTTGAACACTTTCAACATTGGCAAAACTGACCTGTGAAACACTGTGAATTATACAGTGTTTGAAACATTATAGAACATTTATTTTTGTAAAAAGGAGGAGGACTTTGAGGTAATCATCTGTTCGGTTCTATTAAGCTTCTATTTTTCGTACACCTTAGCTTATCAAAGTCTTTGTTACTAAAAATATAGCTAATGCCAATCACCATGGTTTCATGGAAATGAGGTCTTTTCAAACAAATGTGTTACGTTTTTAAACAAAATTATAGGTCCACTTAGTAAAGGCTGCTAGGCTGTTAGTGCATACTTCAATGCTTTATCACATGATACTTTGATTTGAGAGCTTGCATTGTATGGAATGAAGTAAGTACACATCAAACAGAAAAATTACTCTGACAGACCTCATAAAGTAATAGTAAATGGCTAGACATTCTCTAGTGGGACTTATTTCTAGCAAGTCTTCCTTGGTTTGGTTCTGTTTAAAATCCATATCAACAGTATTGTAGGGCCACAAAAATAAAACAAAGACTAGAAGACAAGGTTCACAATTTAAGGAGTTCAATCTACTTGATTTATTAAAGAGAAAACTGAGACATGATTTGGTTGATAGTTATATTTACTCACAGTTAGGAGAAAGATCTGAGAGAGAGAAGCTTTTCCACCTTGCAGGAAAGGAATAATAAGATGCAGTGAATGTATACTGGAGTTAGACAAATTCAGTCTTGGAAGTAGTTGATGTGGTGCAATTAAAGATTAGAACAGCTACTATGAGAAAATCTGAAAGCCAATGTACATAGGAGGTGAGACTAGATGACCACAATGAGACATTATGGACTTGAAATCTATGGTAGATTTTCTGATGAAATGCAACATAAAAATGAGTGTTTTCAGAATACACTGCATATGATGTATCATTTATTGTATGTGAAAACTACACTGCATTTCTTAATAACAATGTTTATTTGATATTAAAGAGACACAGTTATGTAGTATCCTAGAACTGGATACACATACCAGATATTTTATTTGTAATACTTATGAGTATTTCTTAAATGTTGTCCATCCACTTCCTTTTAGATGTTCCATATCAGTAGTACTGGCATTTCTCTGCTTCAGGTTACGTATTATCTTCTGACTTTATTTCTGAGATGATGTAGCTTAGCTACAGGATATGATGTCCTGGTTTGAGGTAAAACAGAACCAATTTTCTTTTCAGTAATTTTACTTTTCATTTAAGCCTCTTCTAACTAACTGAACTCTCTGAAATTAATAGCATATTTTTCCGACAGTATCCACTCTCAGAGTGATAAGACCTGATTGTTTATAGTTGATGACAAAGAATGGGATGCAGAGAGGCTCCTGCTGACACTTACTGCTGTAACACCCAAGCCCAGCCAACTTTGTTACTTGCCCCATTGGAGGGTTGGAAGCGGAAAAGCGTAGAAGGGTCACACCTGCGGGGAGGAGCGGACAGGACAGGTGACCCCAAACTGACCAACAGGGTATTCCATCCCATCTGCCTCATGCTCAGTATAAAAACTGAGGGATCAAAGGGTCAGCTCTCTTTCTTCAATGGCCGGCGTCGGAGGAGGACTCTCTCTGTCCATCTGCCTTTGATCCCAATCTGTGCATTCCTGAATCCAGACCTGGAATCCAGGTCCCGTCCATCACTGAGTCCAGCCTGGGACTTTCCCAGTGCCTGCTGGTGACGGTTTTGTATATATTGTATGTATTTCATTATTTTTTATTTACTTTATTAATATTTTCATTAAAGTAGTTGAGTTTCTTTTTAAACTCATAAGTCTCTTTTCTCCCTCGTCATCTGTCCCTGAAGGGAGATGCTCTCCCTTCTCTGAAGGGGAGACAAATAAAAGAGAGCATCTGTCGTTCATTTTAGTGGCCAGCCCAGCCCAAACCACTACATATGATTTGCATTATAAAGGTCTTAAAAGCTTCGGAAATACAGCAGAACTTTAATTCTTTCTTAAACAGAAAGTGAGGTGCATGATGCAAACCATGGATATAGCCTGGTCTGCCACTCCAAAGAAAGCCTTCAAAGTACCAGTTGAAATGGCATAGTTACTCAGTTCTGCCTTGTTCTTTGGGGGGAATTGTCTCCCAGTTAAATCTCCTGGCATGTAAGTACGTGTCTTAGATTGGATAGTGCGTGAGAGACACTCCATCACAGATTTCCCTGAAACTCTCTCCAGAACATATTACGGTGGACAAACTATTTTTAGAATTGTGACCTTTCCCATTAGCTAGAGTAGATCCCAGAGGGGGGATCTATCATCTAAGCAGATCATCTTCTGAGCACACATATATTTTCTCTTTTTTTCTGATCACCTCCAGAATCCAGACATTTCTCCTGTGCTTATGTCCTTGGAATTCCCTTGAATTTTGACTGGTTTGGCCCTGAGCTGATTTAATACATGACATCTGCAAGACTTTTCTTTGTTTTTTGTTTGTTTTGGAAAGGTTTCTGAAATATCGAGAATGCATAATAGAAAGCATATGGCATTTCCAAAATTAGTGGATAGCCCTCTCTAAGTTTCTTTGCTGCGCATGCTGTGTGTACATGCAGGGACCTATGATGTATTCTAGCAGAGTGCTGTGCACCCTCTATACTTTGAAGAAGGATTTCTTGCCTTTTTTTAGTTGTAAAAACAAAAGCAAACAACACTGCAGAATAAAACATCTTTTTTATAACTGTAATCCACTTACAAGGAAAGACAGAATAATTCCCTAAAAAGTATCTCTCTCTCTGTAGAAAATAGACAAAAAAAACCAGAGGCACAGTACCTCCTCGGTTTATAAACTTAAAAATGAAAACACAGAAGTATATTTGGATTCTCAGCAGAACAATAATTGTCAGTAGGAATTTCATATAAGGATTTTTAACTAGGGACTTTTTATGAAGATACTGCTCTGCACTTCACTGATAATTTTTTAACTGCTTGCATTGCACAGAATATGCAAAAGATATTGCAAAGTTATAGACAAGCTGTTGTTGTGGTAAATACAGTTGAGGTGTGTGAAAAATGTGTTTCTACAACCACAGTATCTGCATGATTCCTTTGGAGACTGCCAGAGAAGGAGCTGGAACTGGGGAACTTTCTGTATGTGTATTGGGACTGGCATGTCAGATTAATGAGATTTGCAGAGAAGACAGTAGCGGAAAGAGCTGTTCATTTGCATCTGAATTTACAATGACAAACAAGCATTAAGGTGGACAGCCTGCTTTCTATAAAGAACCATTTTCATAGTGGCAGCATTGCTTTTTTCTGAGATGTTAACTCTCTTCTTTGGGGCTAAAAAAAATTAATTGCTGATGTGTTTGCTTCTTCCTGGGCGTTCCCTAACAACTGGAAAAGCAGTTTTCCTCCTCACATGATCCAAACTCACACCCTGCATTGACACACATTGCAATGCGTTGCTGTTTTCACAAAAGCTCAGGTTTTGTAAAGGTTGGCAGAAAGTACTACATTTGGGAGAGCAGAGCATCTCATTACTACGTACCTCAGGAAACATTCTGCCCTTCTCTACTTCCACCCTGAACTGCTGCAAGTCTGACTCCCTCAAGGCTGAGTTTTGAGACTTGACCTTTGGACAAATGCCATAGGTCCCTCCATAGAACTGTAGCAGGCCAGTATCATCCTTCATCACAGAGAAGAACTGAGTGTAGCCAGAACTAGAAGGATGTAGGTAGGGAACCAACACCAGGCACCAGCACTTTTCGGCTGGGAATTACAGCCTGTGCAATGCAGTTCCTCTACAAGATCTGATGGGGCCTGGAGTGTGCAACCATGAGACTACAGTAGTATGTATTTCCTAAGAGACTGTGCTTGTGTGGCCCATGCAGTAAAGAAATACCCATGAATGCACAAAATACACTTTACAAGAAATCCCCTTTTTATTTGGAAAAAGGTTTTGTGGTGAGCTGGAAATGTCCACCAAAAACCACATAAACACCTGTGATTTAACTTTAAAAACATTTTTCAAGAAAAATTGTGTTTTCTACAGAGGCATAAACTCCTGTTTATAGAAACGAGAACAGAGTATTGTTGAGAATATCATACGCAAACATTTTATTAACTTGGAAGCATTGCAGTGTAGTTCTTTCCTGGATGTTATATTGCAGTTCAGCTCTATTTAGTACTCTCAGAGGGTTTGATTATCCAAGAGGATAGACATTCTCTTATCCTGATGCTTTTCATATGAGTTAAGAGTCCTTAGAACTTTCTGGGACTGAGTGATTTAGAAACACTTAAGATCTGCTAATGTTTTGCCTTACTGTATACGGCATTCATTTTTATAGCCATAGAATTGACTATTCAAAAATATACTGATTCTCCTCCCGGTGTTTACTAGCTACACCAGGAAGATAAGCACCATGGAAAGAGAATATTTTTTTTTTTAGATAAAAACAGTAATAACACAGAAAGAAATGGATATAAATTCCCTTAGTAGATGTAGGTTGGAAATTAAAAGAAAGTCATCAAAACGTAGAGGGCATCATGCAATTAAGTACGATCTGATGTAATAAAAGAAGTAACTCAATTTTAGATGAAACCTTTATCTTTATAAAGCTTATTATAATCTATAGGCACTTATAATAACTGGAACTGGAGTCAGTGACCCAGAAACTTCCTTGTCTGGGTCCTTTTCAGTCTCACAGAAGTTTCTAAAATATTCCCAAGAAAAATACAGTCTTATTGTGTTGCAAGTGATGCTGCCTCTGTCAATGAAAAAGCAATAAATCAATTTTTTTTAAAGATAACCTTTTCCTTGTTACATCCATGAATTGATTCCTCTTCAAAGCTACAATAAATATGCTGCCAAAAATAGATTTTGTACAACCATTGTTTTACTTATTATATTGAATGGTATCATAGCGTTACTGCAAGTTTGATCCAAAGTGAAATAAAATGGTAGAATTTTCACCGATTTTGGTGGGCTCTTCTTTCCTTACTAAGAAACTTGATAGCCTGTAAGCATGTGCCATCCGTACCCTTCACAAGGCTTGTACCTCAGAGAGTTTTTAAATGCAGAATAGTTTATTTCTTACTCCAAATTTTAGAAGGCTGCTTGTAATTTTACAGTGCATCTGAGGATTGCCCTGCAAGTGAAATACTGACTCTAAAATGACTAGCAGGTGCAAAATGAATTCTATTAACTTTGATTTGTAATGAAGCCTGTATGACTAATCCTCCTTTGATAGCTTGTACTGCCAAAGTCAGGTCTCAGATTGGCTGACTGGACTCAAAAATTCTCAGAGAGATTTGAGATGGCATTTACCCACCAGTGCCAGCTTTCACGATACTGCTTTTGTTGTTCTTTGCCAATGTTGACCAAGCTGCAAGACTGGATGTGGAAGGGATTTTAATCTTCTCCATCTGTGTGACTGGAGTTTAATCTTACAGCTTTTCCTGAGCTCTCTAAAACATGGTATGTTCAGGAAGGATGTACTAGAAGCCAACAAAAAAAAAAAAAAAGACAGGAAAGAGTGGCAGAACACTCCCCCGCCCTCACTGCAATGCCATATTCTTAGTTTCCCAGAAGTGATCATGAGGAAAATCATGTGGACTGGAAGATGCCCCAAACATGCTGGCCGCTGCCCAGTGACTAGTAGTCTGACACCCACCCCACGGAACATACTCTGTAGAAACTCAAGATTTTGGCATTTGCCAGAATGATGCTTCACACACAATTGTGTTAAAGGTGAAGTTCAATATAGATAACTCTACAGAATAACCCAAATATACTGCAAAATTTTACTTGCTCAGATACAGTACAAAACCCCAAATAAGCAGATGAAAAAAGCCCATTAGTGCTGGTGTTAAACAAAATGCTTCCCAAGAATGATTCAGATACAAATTTTAGCAGCCTTCATTACAAAAGAATTTTGAATAACTGCGCATTTATTTATATCTATATTCCATTTCTGCTGTTCTTTGTGGTTTATGCAATCTACCAAAATTCAGCCGTAAATAGTGGTGACATTTCAAGCTCATGCTTAAAGGAACATGAAATGTTGAAGATCATACAGTGTCCTTGTCTTTGTATGATTAGATTTACTTCCCAATTTTATTGACTTAATATAGGATTTCAGATACAAACAATATATTTTTATATATTTAAATCAGTTATTCAAAATAAACTATATATTTCCATAAAATAAAATAAAAGCAATGAATGCTGCATAGCCTGGCAATCATAAATGAAGCATTTTACTATGAGTTTCTGGTACTAAATATTGCAAATCTGATTAACTGCAACTTAAGCTAGATGCCTTCCTTATGTTGAGTAATTTGGCTTTGGTATACTAAAGTAACTAGTTCTTTTGGTTTTTAGTTTTCTCCTTTTCTTACTTCTTTTCATGTCTAGTTTTAGAATAAATATGACAGTGAAAAAAAATGCAAGCCATCAAAAAAAAAAAGCTGTAGCCAAAGAAGTTATGCACACAGCAAACTCCTTTGTTACTTCATCTTCTTATGGAAATAATTATTTTTTGAAATAGGTTATCAGCTTACTGGAATAATTTTTCTTTTCCCAAGTATTTGCTTTGATGAAATTTTCATGGGGCACCTCTCCCAAGTGTAGGATGGATTTATAGAGCAAAATCAAAAATAGATGCCAGCAGTGTGAGAAAAGGGTCTTTGTCTGTCAGCCAGTAATATTCTGGTTGAAATCTTCCCTTAGGCTGTGTAAGAGACTTGAATGTTGGTTTTCAGTGTACAAATGCATAATCTTTATTAGCAGCTGATCTCATTAGATGTAGTCTACTTTTTCCAAACAGTCAAACAGTCATGAATGTGGAAAATGAACATTGCCAGGAATGCCAGGTGTTATCATAAGACGTGTAAACTTCCCTGTTGAAATGGACATGGCTGGGATTGGACCTTGTGTCTGCTGCACGAACATCTTAAAACTACTGGCTGTTTTGGGATGGAGTATTTTGCCCGCCCTGCCCCTTGAAAAATTAAAACGAAAAACCATTGCTGCATTGTCAGCATGGAATATCAGTTCTGGATATCTTGAAATATTTTATGTATTAGGAAAACTGTTACCTAATCGGCTGTAGAAATACAAATCTATGAATGAAAGCAATCTGTTCAAGGCAGTTGCACTGCAAAAAATCAAGCATAATTTTTCAGAGCTTTAGGTAATATAAGGTTGATATGTACATACATAAAACAGAAATTTAAAATAGAAGTGTGTCAAAAACTCCACTTGTTTGGCTTTTACCATGGTGGAAAAGTTCTTTTCAGAAAACTGACTGCAAAAGATCAAAGGTACATAAGAATAATGACAGGCATTAAAGTACTTAACAGTATTTTATGCATGGACACCTCCCCAGGCCAGGTTCTTAATTTTCTCTTTAAAAAGCTACACTGGCTAACAGAGGTCTTTCTGACTCCTCCATGTAAGCTACAGGCAGATGATAGAAGAAATCACTGCTGGACAAAAAGGACTGCCTCTGTTCACTGTAAATACTTGTATTTTAAAGCAAACTTGTTCAGTGTGATTAGGAATGAAAACAAATCAATTTAAGGTTCCTAGCAAATCAGAAAACTGATAAAAAGAATGTGTTTTAAAACTACTGAGAAAGTAAAAACAGAAAAAATTGATTTGGGGAGTAATGTTTCTAAAAGAAATGATAAAAATAGAGGAAAGTTTGAAGCAAAATATGATCATCTCTAAACCAGAAAATAAAAATATTAAATATGACTAATCTGAATTTTTAACAATTTCAAATATATTAATTTAATATATGGACGTTGAGGAATGCACCTTTGCAATGAAAATAAGTTTTTCTCGAAAAGTTGTTACAGTGAAGTTCTCATGTCATTAGGCATAGCAACATCTGATGTTGCCTTGCACAGGTGGATTCTGATATAGAGCAAGCCTATGGGTACTTGTGCAAACACAGAAATGACTGCGTGAAGTCTTCTTACTCTGTTTTGTTATAATCAGGGGTGCACGGTTAGGAATCTGGCTTTCCTTTCATTTTTGGATTTCCTGAGAATACCTAAAATTGAAAATTTTTGAGAAATAATTCTGTATCTTCGATATTAAAGAGAAGGAATTTGTATTAAAAAATCAGAATTCACTGCATCAAACAAATCAACCTGTCATAATGAAGGGTTCTCAAGCTGCTTAAAACTTGAAACTACTGTAGAAAGAAGGAAAATTTGGCATGGGGAGAGATACACAACTTTTACAGTATGGAAACTTTTATGGGGAAAACATTTTACTTTTGTTTTCAGCATTATCAGCTTAGGATATTACTTTTGTTTAAGACAGAAAAGAATAATTTTCAAATGGACTATTTCTCCTGATAAAGGAACCTTTTTTTTTTTTTTT
>VYXH01007879.1:13771-53100 GCA_013397275.1 Burhinus bistriatus
TTTTTTGCCTAGGGCTTACAGACACTCAGCATAAGTTGCAGGACTTCATGATATTGCAAGAAGACATGGATACATGAGTCAACTCTTACTTCTGTAGTTGTTGCAATGTAGGAAAGTGGCCTAAAGCTCTCTTTGGATGGCTAACGTTCAGTGATCCTTTCAGCATCACACTACTACAACTACTGACAGCCTAGAAGACTGAAATGAGATTTTGCTTAGACATAAAGTTGAAGCGTTGCAAAATGTATCTTTCCTAGCAACTTGGTTTGTGATTCATGACGAGAAACTACAGAAACAAAAGATAGTCTCTTCCACAGAATGAATTTGTTGATTTTAACACACAGAATTTCACATGTCCAGCTTGATAAAAGGATTATGCTTTTTCTTGTTGTCTGGAATGATGACAGCTGCTCATTTGCTTTCAAGTCATGACAGCAAAGAGAAAACTCTAAAATTCATTCTCTCGTTTCTTTTGGGAAAGATTATAATTTTAATACACTGTTCCTCTTTTCATGGTTCAGTGAAAAGAATGAAAAAATTGGAATATATGATTTTTAAAATGCTATATAAAAGAATAATGGACAAATAAAATATTCAAATTTATATAGTACCCTGGCTAATAGTAGTTTTCTTAAAAAACGGTATTCTTTAATCCCCAAAACAGTGCTTACTTGGAACATAATTGTCAAAAGGACCTTATTCTTCTTGTTCATAGCAATAACACACATGACAGAAGATGAACCATAATGTTTATTACTGCTAGTGCTTTTTAATTGCAGCTCTATTGACCTTGGACTCAGAACTGAACTGAAACACTTTAATATCTTTATCAATGACCTGGATGAGGGGGCATCCTCAGCTAGTTTGTAGACAACACCAAGTTAGGCGGCAGCATTGATCTGCTTGAGAGCAGGAAGGCCCTACAGAGGGATCTGGACAGGCTGGACCGATGGGCTGAGGCCAATGGTATGAGGTTCAACAAGGCCAAGTACCAGGTCCTACACTTGGGTCACAACAACCCCATGCAGCACTACAGGCTTCGGGAAGAGTGGCTGGGAAGCTGCCCGGCAGAAAAGGACCTGGGAGTGTTGGTCGACAGTCGGCTGAATATGAGCTAGCAGAATGCCCAGGTGGCCAAGAAGACCAGCAGCATCCTGGCCTGTATAAGCAACAGTGTGGTAAGTAGGACTAGGGAAGTGATTGTCCCCCTGTACTGGGCACTGGTGAGGCCCCACCGCGAACACTGTGTTCAATTTTGGGTCCCTCACTCCAAGAAAGACAATGAGGTGCTGGAGCGTGTCCAGAGAAGGGCAACAAAGCGGGTGAGGGGTCTAGAGAACAGGTCTTCTGAGGAGCTACTGAGGGAACTGGGGCTGTCTAGCCTGCAGAAGAGGAGGCTGAGGGGAGACCTTATCACTCTCTACTACAGCTACCTGAAAGGAGGTTGTAGAGGGTTGGTCTCCTGAGTAACAAGTGATAGAACAAGAGGAAATGGCCTCAAGTTACGCCAGGGGAGGTTTAGATTGGATTTTAGGATAAATTTCTTCCCTGAAAGGGTGATCAAACATTGGAACAGGCTGCCCAGGGAAGTGGTGGAATCGCCATCCCTGGAGGTATTTAAAAGACGGGTAGACGTGGTGCTGAGCGACATGGTTTAGTGGTGGCTTTGGCAGTGTTAGGTTGATGGTTGGACTCGATGATCTTCAAGTTCCCTTCCAACCTAGACAATTCTATGATTGTATGATTTAACTCTAATTTCAGTGAATAACTGATAAGCCCAAATGTGGCTGTACAATTTGTATAATTTTCATCCCTTTTCCTTACATTTCATATCTTCCCCTTTTTTTAATTCAGAGATTCACCTTTTTTTCCATCTTACTTCTACCTTTCTTAATCACATATTGTTTAGCAAATTTAGCTTAGAATGCATTTAAGAGTGTATATGCCCAGAATTTATACTCTATTTTGCAACTTACAATTAACCTGCAGTTATCTTCTGTAACCTATGACCAGCTGGTTTTCTGGCTTTTGAAATTTTCTCGGGTAACTACTTGGTGATTGGGTGACAGATCTGTGTTAGCATTGACAAGCTGATTTTTCTGAATTGCTTTTACACCATTTCTCCACTAGACTGCAAAGGAGTTATGGGGAACAGAAGCACGGTTCCCCTGCCCATTGGCACATGTATTTCTTCCTAGCTAGCACATGGAAGAATATATTGAAGTGATCCAACATGGCTAGAAGAATTTAGCTGTTTGATTTAATTTGTCTGTGGCATTAGTTGTCCTCATCTCTGTTGCCACATTCCTCTTCTGATTTTACAGAGAGAAATTCTTGCCCACATTCCTTTGACTGTTTTGAATCTGTCTCCCACAGTGTACCTTTCAGAAGCTGGAGAAATAATCTACTGTGGGTAGGACTTCCTGTAAGTAGAAACAAATTGTCCTCTTCTGACTTAGTCCATGAGTCAAATATGGAATTCTTGATCCTGTGTAATCTCCCCTCTGTCTGGCTCAGAGTGGGCACTGGTCATTGCAGTATCTGCAAACTTCACTCTTCCTCATGTGCTCTCCACGGGCTTGCTTCTCTAGGCAGATGTGACAAATACCAGCACTTCAGCTTTCTGAGATTTCTATCAGATCCCATGTAAACAATTTAGCTAACTGGCACACACAGCTTATCTCTGATTTAGCACATGGGAAACCTTTTCTGACCGTCTTGTTTTGAGACCTGGCAAAAGCTGAAGTAAGAACTGTTCCTTCTAGTGGCAGTCATAAAACTGGCCACTGCATTGCTGGATTTCCTGGAGCCTTCCATTAAAGCTGTAAAGCTGTTCATGTTGACAGATTGTGCCTCCTGTTCACAGATCTATCTGTGTTGTAGTAAAGAGTTGCTCTATACTACTAACCCCAAATGATGTTCCCAAGTAATCTTGTCTTCTCCCCATAGCACTGAATTCTCAATAGCACGTGCTTTCATTGCTTGGTATACTCACCAACAGCTTCCTCACAGCATGCTCTAAGGCTTGTTTTCAGCCTGCTTGTGCCTGAAGACAAGCCTACGGGTGTCATTCCAGGGATGTGGGCATTGAACTTTTCTATGTGGACGTATTCCCCTCCTGCACATGTCAATGTTCTACAAGCAAATGAAAGGATCCTCAGGCTTTGATAGCACTCTGATAGAGTGCTATTCAATGTAATTCTGGCTTCTCTGCAGTCTTGTCATACTTAAGGACCTGGCTCCTACCCTGCCATTTTTTTCATTCTCTAAAAAATTACTGCTTTGATCTGACTTTTCCTCTCTGCATAGTTCTTTCTTAATCACCATAAAATTTCTCTCCCTGTGATGGAAAGCTGTTGCATCTTGGGCTGACGATCTTAAAAATTATTTCTCCTAAGTGAAAAATACCACAAAGAAAAAAAAGTTCATGTCTGTTTTTCCATATCTTTATTCAGTTTATGTTGGAATATTTCAAGGATATGACCCCCATGGTCTCCACGGGGATTCAAACTGAATGATGGCTACTAAAAGATGTGGCAGACTGGCAAGGGGCAGGATGGTCATTTATACAGATGTGTAAAAACACAATCAGTGAATTGTTATTTCTTGGACAAATCAAGTAATACACTCTTAACATTGATAACATTTTCAACGTTTTGATGTTTCGGAGTTGGTGTGAATCCTTGGTAGGTTTTCTTACTGCTGTGAAACTCCTGATGTCCTGTGGCAGGTGCAACAACTGCCTCTTCTTCACAGGTTTACCAGTTTCTTCAGTGACTCAAGCCAGAGAGCTATAACTTCATTAACAGCAATTTTAAAGTGGGAATAAGGGAAATTCATCCTAAACCTCAATTTTGCTTGTACATGTTACTTTCTTTGAATAATATTTTTGTTTTGTGTTTCTGTTTATATTTTCCCAAGAAACCGAACATTTTTGTTAACTGAACACACAATTCCCTTCAAAAACTCCTTTGTTAAAGGACTATTGAATATTTTGTGCGTATCTATAATAGATTGAATTAAAGACTGCATTAAGTTGTGGACCTATCTGATCAGATTTCATCATGTAAGGGTCACTCGTAGGTTTGATTTATATCATGGGAGTTTGAAAATTAAGTTTTCACAATGTGAGAGACCGTGGTCAAACTCCTCTTAATTCCATTACCCTGTGTCACCCTTGTATTATGATAATTAGGCACCTCTGGAAGGCAGAGGAGCATAAACACTACTTTGCTCTGAACTCTAGTACCAAATTTTATGCTGCCTTTTCATAATCTGGTTTTAATATTTGCTTTTAGGCTTTTTATTTCAGTTTTATTAGTTGTCTACTTATTCTCTGCTTCCTCACTGAGACAAAGGGTGTAGGATTTTCTCCTGACATCTGCAGTATATAGTGAAGATCATGTTGTTTCTACAGTATTGTAGGCTTGATGATATTTATTCAACATGTCAGCCCTTCTTTTTTCCTTTTCCAGCAAGTTGCACCAGGAATGGTATGTACCCTTTGGGTTTTCTGTTTCCAAGACAGGACAGCACAACCTCTGCACGACGTGTTTTACTGCTTTCATATAGCAATTTACATGCACAAATCCACCTCCACTTATTCCTAGAGGGTGTCCTAGTAAAGCTTCTCTTTTTAACAAGATAAACAGATTGGGCTTTTCCTCCTCCTTTTTGGATTGTCTAGCTCAAGTGCTTTGTATAAAGGAGGGGAACAGACTCAAGCAGTAGGCTGGATTAGCATGGTCTACTGCTTAGGATTACTGGTCTACAGCTGTCTATTTTGCCATGTACCTGCTGACGTGGGAACTGACGTCTCTGTACTCATCCCCCAAAGACTGCAGATAGAGGAGGACGGGCCTTATTTACACCTACCTATTCACAAGACCAAAGATGTGTGTAGCCAGTCAAAAAGCGTGAGAGATTTAACCCAAGAGAAGAGCAGATGCTGTCCCAATGTTTCTGTGCGCCCTGAGTACCGTTTTCTTCAGTTGTTCAGTCTCCTGTCTGCTACGCTGTCACTCTTTCAAGAGGGCTTTGGTTCATTTTTATAGCAAAGTGACACCAAATACAGCAAGAGATTGTGTTTTCCTTGAGAAACAATATCTTATATTTAGCACAGTATTTTTGTCTATCCCCATCTTCATTTTGAAAGAAGAGAACAACCGTTCCTCCCCCTCTCAGACATTAGGATGAAGCCAGCTCTTAGAAACCAGTTCTTTCTCCTTGAAACCTGCCCAGGGAATCAGTAGTAGTTGATATCAAGATATATTTTCTTTGAGTAGCGTTTTTGTAATTGGAGATGGAGGGGCTCTATGGTGTGCATGCATAGCCAGCAGATATTTATTAGGAGTACTGCAGTGTTTTAAATACCTCACCTCCTCGTTTGCAGGGCTCCAACACTGGTTGCCATGGAAACAGAGCTGGGAACCAGAAACTGGCAGCTGAAATTGCCTCATCTGGTAGTGGCTGTGTCCATGTCTAGTCCTGCTTCCATGGAAACACATGTCAGAGCAGCAAACGCAAGGTAATGGTTTCCAAAAGCTGCCTTATAAATAACCCTGAGCTTACTGTTATTTTGCTTGTGATCTTCTCCCCACCAGGCCTGCTCAAGTAGAGCTATTCAAGTCTGCAGTATTTACAAGTTTTAAATAACTAAAGGGAAAAAGATGACATAAAGACAAAGGTATCCGTCCTCTTTGATTTCCTTTACTGGCATAATATGTTTTTGTGAGACAAACTGGTTAACAAACCTTGGCCTGCATAGTTACATTTGCAACTGACTGTCAGAATTATCTTTGACTAATTATGTGTCCTTTCTTATAGTTCTTGTTTGTGCTGAGCATTTTAGAAGCTGAGGAATGCTTGGCATGGTTTAGCTGGTTAACTAAGCCTCATTAATTCTCTATTAGTACCCTGCCATATTACCTGAAACGGAATCCCTCACAAAAGAAACCAGAGTCAGGCAACATTTTTAGTTTTCAAAAGAACTAACTGCAAAAAAAGCCCAGATATTTTTTAATATATTTTTTCCTTTTTTTAATCATATTTTTAATCCACCATCTTTACAAATTTCTAGACTTTTCAGCTGGCTCTAGCTCTTCTACTCTGCAGCGGACTTGATATATTTAGAAGTCAGGAGGCTGACAGTGGCTTTCTGAGAAAAGATGCTCAGTTTTGAAAGGGCTGAATGGGTTGCCGCATGTTTAGTTCAAGTACCTGTTACCCTGCTGACCTTCTTTGTCAGGTACAATGTTCTGTTTCAGACAGGTGAGGAGCTATTTTTTATCCGCCACTGTCCCAGCAAATCTTCTGTTTGTTGTGATTCTAGATGGCTGGTGAAAGTCTTAACGGAATGTTAAATTTTACTTGAATGGAGTAAATTTGTCAGTGTTGCTTTGCTGACATCAATATCTTGAAAGACATAACGTGCTTCAGAATTTAGGTGCTTCTTCTAACTTGCCAGTAATCTTGAGGAAATGTTTGTGTTGCAGTAACGTTTGCTGAAAAAAGAATATCAATAGATAGTCTTTGTTAAAAAAAAAAAAGAAAAGTAATCCAGTTGAGATAGTGGAATAAGTAGCTGTGTATCAGAGCTTGAGGTTTTTGTGTAAGACCCATGCTTTGTGTGGTAGCAAAGACATCACATCCTGAAGCCTGCATGTCAACTAATAAAAACAAAACCCCATTTGAAATGTTCAGTCGTTTTATTCTAAAGCTTTCTGTGAAAAGCCACTATCTAAAACTTCTTAGAGCAATACGGTCTACTACTGAGTCATGCTTGGACTTAATACCTCTCTCACTATTTATCTGGTAGGTCTCAGATGAATTGCTGAATGCTTTGAAACAGAGAATATAGAAAAGAAATCTCTTTGCCTACAGAGTCCTCTGGGACTTCCTGACCCACCAGAGAGGAACACCGCATAGTTCTGCTTTGAGTTTAGAGATGGTCGGAATGACCTCAAATGTGTAGGCAATCAGACAGGTGTTAACTGTATGTGCACTGTTCTGTGCCTTCCACCACCGATTAATTTTAACCTTCCTTTTTTTTTTTTTTTTAGCTGAAACAGATGTTACTATTATTCTGAAATTCTGAAAATGTAGCTCTGGCCCCACAGGCTGTAAATAAACTACATTTCATAAAAAAGAGAAAAATTCAGAACCATGATTAATGGAATTTCTTTTTCTCTTTCTTTTTTCTATTTGATATGGCTCTCGTTCCACATCAGCAGTTTTATTTCATCCGATTGTTAAAATTACTGAGAACTGTTGTTTCTGTCTCCATTCCTCTATTTTTCAGAAGACTTTTATTGTATTTTTATTTATTAAATTCTGGAAACATGTCAAAAATGGGTCTGTGCCCTAAACAGCTGAATAATATGAAGCAAATGAAATGTTTGTGCGGTTTAAAATAACCGTGGCAATATTAACAATGTGTCATGTTTTGGTCTGGGCTGATCACTATATGAATGATAGATGCTTTCTTTACCTCTCTCTCTCCTTCCCCAAAGAGAAGGGAGAGAAAATACGGGAGAGACTTCTGGGTTGAAAAGAAAACTAAAACTACTTTAATGAAATATTAATGATAAAAGCAAAGATAATAAGAAAACAATGAAATATATACAATACATAAAACAACAATATTGAGCTCCCAGGATGATCATCAGGTCACCGGCAGGCACTGGGAAAGTCCCAGGCTGGACTCAGCGATGGATGGGAACGGATCTGTATTCAGGAATGCATGAATTGGGATCAAAGGCAGATGAACAGAGTCCTCAGACGCCAGCCGCTGAAGAAAGAGCCAGAGCTAACCCCTTTGATCCCTCAGCTTTTATACTGAGCATGAGGCAGATGGGATGGAATACCCTGTTGGTCAGTTTGGGGTCACCTGTCCTGTCCCCGCCTCCCCGCAGGTGTGACCCCTCTACGGGGGCAAATAACAAAGTTGGCTGGGCTTGGGTGTCACAGCAGTAAGTATAAGCAGGAGCCTTTCTGCATCCCATTCCTTGGCATCAACTATAAACAATCAGGTCTTATCACTCTGAGAGTGGATATTGTCAGAAAAATATGCTGTTAATTTCAGAGAGTTCAGTTAGTTAGAAGAGGCTTAACTGAAAAGTAAAATTACTGAAAAAAAAAATTGGTTCTGTTTTACCTCAAACCAGGACACAATGTCATCTTTATAACAAATTTGACCAAGAGCTGATATACCACTTTTATTATACTATCTACCAGTTATTCACATTTTTCGTTAACCTTACTTTACTCAGTATTTAGAACTTCTCTAATTTCTACTTCTACTAATGTAAATTAGCTTTTTTATAACTCTTACCTTTTCTTTCAGTATATTTAAAACATATCTGTTTATAACTTTATAATTTTAACTTCTTTTCACAATCAAAAAAATTTCATGCAATTTCTGTGCATGCCTCTGTGTGTGCGTGTTCAGTATCTTTTTAACCCATTGAAAGGGAGAATAGGACATTTTTACAAGCACAATATAAAACTATATTGAACTTTAGGAAATTTGTACTGTAATTGTGTATGTGTTTACTTCACTGTTTTTTCTTTACCTCTTGTAATTTCTTAAAATTCAGTTAGAGTTTTTCTCCATCATGCTTGTCACATGCTGTGGTCCTTCTCAGGCACCTGAGGGATTTCTTTCATGCTTAAGGTTGTATATATGACTTATGAAAATCAGATTCCTTGGATACAGCCCCTGAATTTTGTGTCTTTCTACATGCAACACTTTGGAAAATTCTTCAATGACCTAATTTGTAAGTCTGCACCTAAACTCAAATTTCGACGTATGTATTGAGAGGACAGAGAAAAACCACTTCAAAAATGGGATGCAGAACAATGTGCTCTCAAGATACTAGGCGCCTGATCAAACTGAGAAGGAGATTGCTCAAGGATATCAGAGGAACACTGTCCATGTAAAAAAAATGAGGATTAGATGTGTATTGATATCAGGGACTTTTCCAAGTTTGGGGTGCTGGAGCTCCTGGGAAGCTGTTGAATATGTAATGGAAGTTAGATAATGGGCAGGACAGGTCTTAAAAGTGCCAGTTAGGTTGGAAATCAGATCAGAAAAGGTATCAGTCTCTCGTTTTTTTGTGTGTGTTTCCTTCCACTGCCTCTTTTTCCTCAAGCCGTAATTTCTTAGAAGCTCCTCCCAAACACATGAGGTGCTAAGTTACAGAAATCTTCTTCACCTGTCTTCACAAGTCCTCTTCTGTGGTCAGGCAACAAATGATGCTGGTCTATTGAAATTGCCTAGCTAGAAAGCTTTAAAATACAATGATATGTTTTCAGATTTGGAGGTCCCTGGTTTTCTTCTTTGAGGAAGACAAAAAAGCAGGTCATCATAGAGATGACTCATTTCTTGAAGCAGCTGGGAAATGGGTGAGAAAATTGTAGCTTTTTCAAGAACAAGTAAATCAGCGCATTTCTCCATACTCAGAGAAAGTTCCTGCCTCACAGACAACACTGGGATAGAGTATAAACATGATAGAAGTGGAAGGATTTGAGAGAGAGGCTGATATCACAGAATCATAGAACGATATAGAATGATATAATGCAGTTCAGTTAACAAATCATGTACCAGTTTAGATCTACCTTATGTTGGTTCCCTCCGTCAAAGTATCTGTGTGCATGTCAAAAACTGATGCCCAGTCTGTCTGTCTAATACAGGCTTACATTTTCATTAGATTCCCAGTCCCATAGAAGTTCTCCAAATACTGTCATAGTTAAACCAAAACACTTCCAGATGTGAAGAGACAAATATGGAATACTCTCCCAGTAGGAGACTGGTCAGACACTTGTTTCTATTTTCATAAAAATAGTAGTGTTTTTTTTCCTTATGGAAACATGCAGCATCCCAACTACATGATCCTGACAGTTTTCATGTGTCTTTTTCATTTTACTGAAATGAAGATGCAGCTTTCTTAAGGTAAGTGTTGAGAAGTGCTTGACGCTAATGGGCCTGACAGAATCTGGCTCAATGTGTCAATACAATTGTCATGGGGCAATTTAGTCAAATGCTTTTTTTTTTAAGAAAAAAATATTATCATATCAGTAATCAAGCCATCTGCGTGTATTGGAAACCCATTTCAAAATCTTCCTGTAGAAATTTCTTTGCCTATTCAGTCTTTGATATTGCTGATTTTTCTGATTGCACATCTCTGCAGTTGAACATACTTCTTCCAAAACCAAAACATCACCAAAGGAATTTCTTGCCTTTTGTTACTTAATTGAGTTGAAATTAATACAGAGGAACTGGATATTACATGAATGATAATGGCAATCAGAGTAGGATGCTGTTAGGGAAGTTTCTCAGTGCTATTTATCCTGCTTCAAGCCATCTGGAGGCATCTGAATGTGCCATTGGAATAATTAAGAAATATCAAGAACAAAATGGTTTTAAATGAATTTTAATGACAACAGTAATTAGACAACCATTCGCATAATACACAAGAGTTGCTGCATGTTACTAATGTGTCACAAGCGAGATCACTTTTGAAGGAAAAATGGCATATTTTGCAAATTCATCTCAGCAGTGTATTTCTGGATTTTGATTTTTATTTTCATTTCTAGATTTTATTTTTTTTTTGTGATTAGTGTGTCTGAAGTGCATGTCATATTTGTTTTAATAGTAACTCTTTAATACTTCTAAAACCAAAAAAGTTAAACCTAATTCTTTTCCACTGGAAGGTGGTGTGGTCTAAGTATTTCCTTTACTTAATTTTGACATTTATTAAATCTAAGCTGTAAAGTCACATATCTTTCAATGGGAACTACTTGATCATTTCTATCATGTACTCCTTTACATACAGCCAATGACACCTCTATTATGGGTTCTTCTAAAGCATTCCTGGTGCCACCTAGTTGAAGAAATTTTTTTCAAAAGATACAGTATGTTTTCATTAATCAGCAGTAACTGTGTAAGTGCTAAACAATAATGTTGCTGTTTTCTTCAGAAGGACATCAATATGAATAATGAAAGTTAAGTGGTTAAACTTCATTAACTGAGAATAGATATATAAGTCGTGATGCAAGTTTCAGTTTTTAAGCATAAATGGTACCTGTTTAGATAAAAAATAATAATGAATTCTGTACATTTCTTTTTCTTTATGCTTATTCTTTGCATGGAAAAACCTCTATTACAAAGGCATAATATAGTTAGTTTTGCAGAGCGCCTTAAAAATGTCATAGCTGAATTAGCAATCATTTTATCTTTCTTGGACAGGAGATCAAAGAGCATCTTGCGTTGAAAAGCCTGTCTGTACACCTGATAGCGACCCTTACCGCAGTGCATTATGCCAACCATCTGATTGTAACAGCCTTGCTTCTGGTAACAAAATCATAGCCCAGAGGATGACTCTCTCAGAAAGACTATATGTGATCATAATGCTTTAGGGATCATTGAGGACCTCTGCACTTGATGGGAAGTTTGCAAGTTTGTGCAAGTCGAAGAGCTGGTGTAGCCAGGACCTGACCAGAGCCGTGGTTGTGCCAACTGACTTTGTCTCAGCATAAGCAATGCCACTGGAAATGGAAATAACAGCTTAACAGAAGGCAGAGGTATTGCGCTTAATGTAGACTATCAGGCACATTTGTTTTGATTGGTTTTGTGCTGCTTCAGATTTACACGTTGAAAGAACAAACCTAGGAGAACTTAAATCTATTGCTGTCTTGTATGTTTCTTTCTATACTGAAAACTGGTAGCTCTGCAACATTGCTGTAAAGCAAAGGAGAGCTGAAGAGATCTGATCTATTTAAGGAACAAATTCAAGTGTCTATGCTTTTTTTTAGGCAGGTACCTCAAAGCACGTTTCTTTTCCGATAATCACACACGTGCCCTCTTTCTGTAAAATATATGTAACCTGAGTTCATCGGACCATGCTACATTTGGATGATTGGAACAACTAAACTGAAAATAAAATAGTATACATGAGCACTTTACTGAACACATGAAAAGCTATCTCATACATTTGTTTATGACTTACTAATTACTTTTTATAGCTCATGTTACAAGGACTTTACAGAGAAAACACTTACTCCCAAATCTTACTGCGGCTTTAAAGCCATGTTTAAGATCAGCCTACTCATCTGTTTGACTCTAATAATGAATCACTTATTTAAACAGCTTTTGACCTTATTTCACACATTAATAAACTATTTAGAAATGTATCATTGATGTAAATTTTGATCATCTTACAGCTATTCTGCTGCCATCAAATTCAGTTTGTGTTCAATTTCAGTGATAATTTGCATTTCAGGAAAGTGTGATTGTGTTTATTAATAATTTTATGTTTATTTCATAAGCGATCAACCTTTAAAACAAGTGGTCTTTTTGAAATATGATCTTTTATTCTTGCATCTCAGATCTATCTACCAAATATTTCTTCTCCTTTTAAGTCACTAGACAGGCATAGTCTATATCTATGGAAAAAATACGATATCCCTGAGGAGAGCTGAAATAAAAAAAATGCCTGTCAAAAAGAACTTTATATCCCTGAAAGAAGAAATTACAACCATTTTTTTTGGCAGACACTGAAAATTTTTTTGTTTGTTTCGTGTATCAGACAGCTAGGGCATAATAATTTGTAATGCAATTCTGTAATCTCATTGCATTTTATATTTGAAGTCCATCAGATTTCTTATGTGCTCATCAGAGAAGGCCGAAATAAAATATAAAAAACGCCTCACTTGCCACCCACTATAATTTTTTCTTCAAATGTCATTGCAATATCTCTACTTTTATGAAATATGGCTAATCTACTACAGTTATGTAGTAAATTAAACTTTCAAAGTGAAGCTATTTCCTACAGCTACCTCCTCTTCTCAGGAATACAATATTAAAAAGAATGCAAAAATCCTTACTTAAGCTGAATGTTACAGTAACAAGTCTTTAAATGGCATACAGTGTCCGCTGCCATCACTGAAATTTGGGAAAGGTGAATCCAAATTACATTAGATGCTGAAAAGGACCCTGACAATGATATGAGAAATGGAGAAACTATTCTGCAAGAAGAATTTTAAGATGTCTACATGGAGAAAATTAATGTATTGTTGAATTTTTCAAGCTGGTAGAGATTCCAGGGATAAGCCCATACAGAATGGCTTAACATTTACCAGTATATGCTCAGAAACAGGTACTAGTCTAATGGTGCTGCACCAAAGTGCAGGGATATTAGCTCCGACATAGTGCTGTGAAAATGGAGACACATGGCCTCCAGAACTGATTTGGTTGGTGTCCACATGGCTTTCTGGAGATCTTGCTGCTCACATATTCAGATTCAGGGTTTATCATACCCATAGCAGCCACAGGCGTACATGTGCCCTAAAATCCAAGTTTGATTTATCTTGTCTAACACAATTAAACCTGGCATTTACTCTAAAAAGTTGAGGAACACAAATGTTATAGTAACATTATTTAAAATGAAAGACAACTTTTATACAGAGAAAAAAAATGGGTATCAAGCTGTCTGTAGATTAATTTATACTGGAAATTAGAAGAAAATATGTAAAAATCAAAGCAGAAAGATTTTGAAAGGGTCATCTGATCAAAGGAGTGGATATAAGCAATCTAACTAGCTCTTGAAGCAAAACCTGACCTATTTACAGTTGGGATGACATGGCAAGGCTGTTTGTAATCACCAGTGTGCCTCTTCCTGTGTCTGTGTCCCCGAGCTGTCATGATTGTAAGCACCACAGGAGAAGTGAAAATACATAAATAAAAATTCTAGTGGTAAATTAGACATGAACTTTGCTTTACGTCTTGGTAAATGACCAAAAAATCTCAACTATCTTTTGAAAAAGTGGAAGCAAAAATCAACGAATCTGAAAAAAGGACTCTCAGAATCACAGAATCTCAGAATCACAAAATGGTACGGGTTGGAATGCATTTGGAATCTGCTCTGTTTGATCATCTCTGAAGGTCCCTTCCAGAGAATCACAGAATCACAGTGATTCTGTAGAAGGGACCTTCGGAGATCACCTAGTCCAACCCCCCTGCCAAACAAAGCAGATTCACCTAGAGCAGGTTGGACAGGAGCGCATTCAGGCAGGTTTTGAATATCTTCAGAGAAGAAGACTCCACAACTTCTCTGGGCAGTCTGTTCCACTGGTCTGTCACCCTCAAAGACTTAAAGAATTTTCTTTATACATGAAAATGCATTGTATTCAATTCTCCATAGGAGATCAAATATAAAATAGAAATACTGTTCTACTTGGTAAGCCCAAGGAAGTTTTATTATGAAATAGTGATGCTACACAATACTTTCCTTTTCTCAAAAAACAATGAATAATTTATTCTTAATCCTGAAAATGTTCATGCTTTAATATCTTTTTTTGTTTAATTAAAAAGTAAAAATTGAAATTAGAGTATTGAGAAGGGAAGAAGAAGTGAGAGGAAAGGAGGGGAGGGGATCAGAGTGAAGGCAAGGCAAGGCAAGGCAAGAGATTTCAAGATGCATGACCCCTTGGTCTTTCCTGGCTCGATGGAGGTTCATGGGGAAATTGTTTCCCTTGACCTTGATAGGGATACAATTTAATCTCTACACATCTCATTAATGAATAGTGCAACCTTGATTCTTTGGTGCGGATGGAGACATAAACTCCGTGTCTTGAACTCAGTGGTCAGGACTAAGAGAAGTGAAATGGCATCATTAGGCAACTGCTGTATAAACAGCAGAGTCAGTTCAAGATATCAGTGGCTTTCAGCTGTTTGCTGCTGTCCCTCTTTTGGATATCTGAAACAATTTCATAGAAAATCCAGATTAAGCTGAGTAAACTGGATGAAAGACACACACAAAGCATGCCAGTCTCAGCTCGGTCTCAGCTGGTGAGAAATGTAGGGGACAGCAACACCTTAATCTACTTTACCAGCGGCAGCCATTGCCTGCCGTCTAATCCTTCTGTGTGGTTAGACAGGTGCCAGGGAAGATCTAGGTTCAGTTACTTTTGCCATATTTAATTTCTGGGCACTTAACACTTCTTGACTGAAGAACATAGCAAGCTGAATGGAAAAATTCCTACTTTAATGAGAAGAAGACTACCAAATATTTTATGAAAAATTAAAAAATAAAAGTAAAAGGAGTACTGTATAATTTATAGCTGTACTTCAAAAATGCATTTTCTTGAAGAAAACCCATGTAAGTATCTACTATTCAGACATATCTTTGTCGACACAGCAAACATTAAGCTATTTCATATACAGGAAAAGATTGCCTCAGTGTGTTATCAGGTCAGCTATATTGGAGAACAAGTAGTCATGACTGAATCTTTACAAACACGATGCTGCTTATGGAGTAATCAATCTGGATAGGCTATGGTAAAATGAGAATGCATATAAGCAGAAAATAAAACATCTTTTTTCATTTATTTTGTTCGTTTTCTTCTAATGGGAAAGAAAGCAACTATCCTTTAATTTTACTGTACCAAGAGACTTGCGTTGGCAGCCTTGAGAAAACTCTATGTAGAAGATATATACCACCATAAAAATGTTAATTTATCCCTCACAAAAACCACCAAAAAACTGCTGTTTCTTTTCATGTTTCAAATGTATGAATTCTTTACAGCTATTTCTACAAATGGTTCATGAGACGAATTATTGTCCCATTGCTAGCTTGCAAGCATTTATTTTGACTGCTCAAAATTGTAACGATTTTATTAACTTCTGTGCCTTTGGAGAAATCTCAAAAATAAGAGCAATTTTCAGTAATGGAAAAATAACCTATTTTTTGCTGAACTAAGATGTACTTAATCAAATTTTCTGTGAACCTTCTTTCCAGTCACCCTTGTAGGAGGCTTGCCTGTAAAATGCTAAGGCAAAAAAAATTGGAATGCCAAACTCATTTAAAAATACCTATACACGTCCTGCCAGCTTGCACCTGGGAAAAAAAGATCCAGTTGCTTGTGAACCACTCAAATGCAGAATAGCTCATGTGACTTTACCAGAACAGACAGGCAGTGAGAGATATGCTATTCTTTTTTGCTTAAACAAGTCTTCCACCCATCAATAACCTATTCAGTTGTAGTGGGCCTGGCTATTTCTTAGTTTTCTACTACTTATTTTTTTACTACTACTTAGTTTTCTTTGTAGCAGCTCATATGGTGCTATGTTTTAGATTCTCGACCAAAAGAGTGCTGATAACACACCAGTGTTCTAGCTTTTGCTGAACAGTGTTTGCATAGCATCAAGATCCTCCCTCTGTCTGCCCAGTGAATAGATCAGGGGGTGAACAAAAGGCCGTGAGGGTACCCAACTGGACAGATGATCTGAACTAACCAAAGAGATATTCCATACCATATAATGTCATGCTTAGCAATAAAAGGGAAAAGAGAGGGCTATAGGGGGTTACCCATCTCTTGCTCAGGAGCTGGCTACCCACAGGAGGTGGTGAGTTACCACCTTTGCATCATTTATTTTGTTTTCTTCTCTTTTCTTCCACTTAGTCTTCACTTATTAAACAATTATTAATACTTTTTTTTGTATCTTAGTTTTATAATGACCCCCAAGTTTTCTTGGTTTTATTCTTCCTTTCCTTTTGCCCCGTCCTGCTAGGGCTGGGTGAGGGAAGTGAGCAAGCGACTGCGTGGTGTTTATCTACCCACCGGGGTTAACCCACAACATCAGTGTTTTTGTCAGACACTTTTTCTTGTTCTAGAGGAATAGCTTATACTCCATTTCCACTTAAATTCTTGTCTAGAATGAGTGCTCCTAGGTATATTAGGCAGATCAGAGAACACAGGATGTTGCTGATCAGGTCTTCTGGGGACAAGTCAGATACACTGCACATGAACTACACAGTAGGTATAGTGTGTGTGTGTGCACATACGCGCATGTGTGTGTACCTCTACCTCTACCTAAATTTTTCAACAGGAACTGGCTTATAGCCATTGTTGTTTGTCAACAACAGGACAGCTTTCAAGCAAAATTTTGCCAAGAAAAGTAAACTTAAAAAGCACATAGTATCATCTGTCAGAACACCTTCCTCCCTGTGCTTAAGCAGCAATGACTGTCTCTTTCAGTGATTTTTTTTTTTTTCCCCAGTGCTTATTCATATGTTTTCCTTTGGGAAAAACATGGTCACACTAGAGCAGTGAGACAAAATATTCTCAGAGCATCATCTAAATCAGATTCTAACAGAAGTATGACTAACTCAGTGTCACCACCATCAGAGACTTCTGCAAGACGTGTTTTCTGGGGAAGAAAAAAAATCCCTAGAAAACAGTCTCTTCCAATCATAAATGCAAAAGGGGAGAAACGACGGGAGGAGGGTGGTCTTATCCTACCAGAACTGGATAAACTGATATAAAAACTGTCACTGCAACTCAGGGATAAAAAGGAGATTTATGGCCTTTGGAAGAAGGGGCAGGCCACTCACGAGGACTACAAAGGTGCTGTGAGGCTATGTAGGGAGAAAATTAGACGGTCCAAAGCCCAACTAGAACTTAACCTGGCTTCTGATGTTAAGGACAATAAATAAAGTTTCTATAAATACATTAGCAACAAAAGGAAGACTAAGGATAGTCTCCATCCTTTAGTAGACTGGGGTGGAAACATAGTGACAAAGGATGAGGAGAAGGCTGAGGTACTTAATGCTTTCTTTGCCTCAGTCTTTAACAGTAAGACCAGTTGTTCCCTGAGCACCCAGCCTACTGAGCTAGTAGACAGGGGCGTGGAGCAGAATGAAGCCGCCGTAATCCAAGGGGAAATGGTGAGTGACCTCCTACAGCACTTAGACAACACACAAGTCTATGGGGCCAGATGGGATCCACCCAAGGGTACTGAGGGAGCTGGCAGAAGTGCTGACCATGTCGCTTTCAATCATTTGTCAGCAGTCCTGGCTAACCAGGGAGGTCCCAGTTGACTGGAGGTTAGCAAATGTGATGCCCATCCGCAAGAAGGGCTGGAAGGAGGATCTCGGGAACTACAGGACGGTCAGTCTGACATTAGTGCCAGGTAAGGTTATGGAGCAGATCATCCTGAGTGCCATCACACAGCACATGCAGGAAAACCAGGTGATCAGGCCCAGTCAGCATGGGTTCACGAAAAGCAGGTACAGCTTGACTAACTTGATATCCTTCTATGACAATGTGGCCTGCTTGGTGGATGAGGGAAAGGCTGTGGATGTTGGACTTCAGTAAAGCCTTTGACACCATTTCTCACAGCATCTTCCTGAAGAAACTGGCTGCTCGTGGCTTGGATGGGTGTACGTTTCACCGGGTAAAAACCTGGCTGGAAGGCCAGGCCCAAAGAGTTGTGGTGAATGGAATTAAATCCAGCTGGTGTCTGGTCACAAGTAGTCTTCCCCAGGGTTCCGTATTGGCGCGGGTTCTGTTTACTATCTTTATCAACAACCTGGAAGGGGGAATCAAGTGCACCCTCAGTAAATTTGCAGGCAATACCAAGTTAGATGGGAGCACCAACCTGCTTGAGGGTAGGAAGGCCCTACAAAGGGATCTGAACGGGCTGGATCAATGGGCCAAGGCCAATGGTATGAGGTTCAACAAGGCCAAGGGCCGGGTCCTGCACTTGGGTCACAACAACCCCATGCAGCGCTACAGGCTTGGGGAAGGGTGGCTGGAAAGCTGCCCGGCAGAAAAGGACCTGGGGGTGTTGGTTGACAGCTGGCTGAATATGAGCCAGGAGTGTGCCCAGGTGGCCAAGAAGGCCAACAGCATCCTGGCTTGTATTAGGAATAGTGTGGCCAGCAGGACTAGGGAAGTGATTGTCCCCTGTACTGGGCATTGGTGAGGCCCCACCTCGAATCCTGTCTTCAGGCCTTCAGTTTTGGGCCCCTCACTACAAGAAAGACATTGAGGTGCTGCAGCGTGTCTAGAGAAGGGCAACAAAGCTGCTGAGGGGTTTAGACCACAAGTCTTCTGAGGGGCAGCTGAAGGAAATGGGGCTGTCTAGCCTGGAGAAGAGAAGGCTGAGGGGAGACCTTATCGCTGTCTACTACAGCTACCTGAAAGGAGATTGTAGTGAGGTGAGGGTCGGTCTCTTCTCCCAAGTTACAAGCGATAAGAAAAGAGGAAATGGCCTCAAGTTACACCAGGGGAAGTTTAGATTGGAAATTAAGAAAAATTTCTTCACAGAAAGGGTTATCAGACATTGGAACAGGCTGCCCAGGGAAGTATTGGAATCACCATCCCTGGAAGAATTTAAAAGACGGATAGATGTGGTGCTGAGGGACATGGTTTAGTGGTGGTTTTGGCAGTGCTAGGTTGATGGTTGGACTCAATGATCTTAAAGGTCCCTTCCAGCCTCAGTGATTCTATGATTCTGTGAAAAACCTACTAAATTTTTTTAAAAGCCAGAAGAATCTGTGAAACTCATAAGGAACTCTTTCCCACCTAATTCATTTGGGAAGCATCTGGGCAGCATTTGGGAAGAGACTGCAGAAATATCTAATTTAGCTCAAATAGAAAAGCATTCTGTAACTTACAATTACATAACAATAGTTTGTTCCTGAGAAAGACTGAGAAAAATCATTCTCTAGGATATATTCCCAGAGATTCAGAGTTGCCTGGGAAACTAACTACCGTGTGTGGTTCTTCTCTTTTCTGAGCAAATGTTGAGTCACATGGATTTTCCATGTGTCAGGTTTCATTGCTGACTTTTTAAAAGCAGAATGTGTCTGCTCAGCAGAGCTGGATCATATGGGCCTTTACAGTCAGCTTTGTGTCTGTGGGACCTACTCTCTTTCAATTTGTATTTGATGCTGCTTGCATAAACATTCAGAATTAAATCTTACATAAACAGGACTAGAGAATTTTTCATTAGTGTTTTGATGATTGCCTTCCATTCTCAATTGATTTGTTCTGTTATCTGCGATATCTGTGCTAATATCTCATAAGATTCTATGCAAGCATGGATTGCTAAGAGCCCAGCAATCCACAAATTCAAGAGAAGCTGCCTGAGATTGAAATGCAAAAAAATCTATTTTTAGACTAAGCTCTTTTCTTGGACTATTGACCCTTTTGGGACCGAGCACTGAATTTCATTTTGTGTCTGAAGTAAATTAGAAAAAATATTACCTCTTCCACAGAAAAAAGCCGTATTAAAGTTTCTCCACACTTCTCTTAATTAACTTGCAGATGAGTCAGGCAGCGACTGTGAAAGTTTCGCTTTTTTGACCATTGCCTTTGCTTCTGGATTGCCTACCTGAAAATAAGACAGCAGTAACTTGCCAAGTGATTGCTGTTCACTGGCTCAGGGAAGGGTTTCGTGTGTGTACCTCGTGCCACTACAACATGTTTCATGAGGTGCCGGAAAGAGCTTGCATGGTTACCTGGGCATCTAGTGCAGTATAAGATTTTTTAGTCTGTAGCAAACATCTGCACAGCGACAGCACACATCTTTTGAGGTAATGGTATCCTAAATTTGTACCTGGAATCTAAGTGGGATACTACAAGACATCTAATGCCTTATTACGTCTATGTTTAGATATCTGAGTCATCTTCTAGATATTTAAGCTTATAGTCAACTTCTAATGGTACACTACCAGAGACCCACTACTAGGATTCTACCTCTAACAACAGGAACTGTGCTTAAGACAGAAATCTTCTTCTCATTTCAAAACAGATTCCGAAAAAAAAAATCAGAGAAAAAACAAGACGTTCATATCAAGGCACATGAAACTGCATCAATTGCATAGTTTCTATTTCTTTCTTTTAAGAAACAACATTAGTCGAGTCATGGTTCCCATCCAAAGCAAAAGCAACATCGTTTCTCCTGCATGTGTTTGAAGGTGATTCAGTTAGACAAGTCATAACTAACAAAAGTAACCGGTGTTTAAAAAATAAATTAACATGGAGAAATCTAATTGCAGAGGTAAAAAAATCATTGTGATTTGTGTAAAATTAAAAAAAAAAAAATCAGCCTCTTATATCACTGTTTCAGTTCCTCTTATAGCAGTGGCAAAATAATAATGTTATATTTTTTATTGTTACTAATAGCCACCTCTGTGGCTATTATTGTTATCACATTCTAGCCTTTATCTGAATAAGCTTACAAACTTCACCAGTGAAAAGTGCAATGGTACTGCAGAACTTTAGTGCCAGCTGTACTGGAACTTTTACAAGTAATGGTGAAATATTCAGTCAATTTGGTGAAAGGCTAATAATCACAAACTCTAAGTGCAGAGAAGTTTCACTAAAAAGGCTTTAAACATACCCGAGCAATTATCTTCTCTTCACTGTAAATATCTGTTCACTTTGCCTGCTAATCTAATGTATCTAAGGAAACCATGTACTCTTAAATTGATACTACACTTAAGGCTTACAAATAAATGAAAATGTAAGCAGCATTTGTGAGTACTTGTCTTCTCTGCTAAATCATTGGGTGTCAAGCTGTAAACTGAGATGAAACTTCAGAAATGGATTGTAACCCCTTAAAAAGTGTTCGTTATGTAAAAGAAGAGATCATAAGTATTTCCCTACATTGACATCAATATTCTAGTATAAATGCAGTATGCTGTAAATGTTATTACACTTTGTTTGTGACCAATAAAATGACTGGGAATGCTGAGTTTACATTCTCACTTTGTGTTATATCCCTCAAGTCTTTAGCCACGAGTCAGCAGCACACTTTGCTTGCTTATTCAGTTCAGGTTCACTGGGACTTAAATATGTGCAGAAATACTTTATTCACTTACCTAAATCTTGTTTTCAAATGTATTGAAAATCAACTTTAGATTTTAAGATCTTTGTAATGATTGTTGTCATTTGTAGAAAAGAATGCGGTAGAACTTCACTATTGGCTAGCTATTGTTAGCTACATACATAGCTTTCCTGTGGCTGGTATTTAGGTGGCTGATATACATACGCAGAGACAAAGAGCACTTTTCAAGCCGGATGGTCAAATTCTTAGCAGTCAGAAAATCTTTTGGTTTCATTTTTTCCTTCAGAATATCTACATTGATTGCCTGACTTTATGCAGCATACATGACTTTGAATTCTCTAATGAGAATTATCATTAGCTAGAGGAGGATAGAAATGTAGTTTGTTTAAGGTATTTGTTGTTTTGTGGTTTGTTGTTTTTTTTTTTTTTTTTAATTTAACAAGACTTTCCCTTTCTTCTGAGTTCTTCAACATCTATTTTAAGATGGAATGACTCACACTCTGGAGTTCCCATTTCTTACCCTGAGAATCTATCTGGGCGACAGTTCAGAATAAACACTTCCAGATCGCTACAGACAGGTGAGATGAGTTCAGCCTGTCATAATTGAATGCATTCAGCAAAGTGGAGCCATGAAACTATATAACACTGAGGGCTTCCAAAACTATCTAATGTTTCCAACCACATTTTATTACAGTCAGGTACATAATCCATTATCCAACGCATGTCAAGATTTTCTTTTGACTTGAGAGACAAAAATCTGAGGTACTGTTATGCTGATAGCTGCAAGCTGTGTATAATCTTGCCCCCATCTATATTACCTCCTATGGCTCCATATTAGCAGCATGTGTGAACATGTGCGGTCATACAGTTCAGATCAAGCGTCAGTACTCTGTAGGAGAAAATATTCTGTATCCTATAGTGCCTGTAAGCAGATGGCAGGTTAAGAACATACATGATACTTTCCCCTTAATACTCTCCTAGCTTCTGCGTATTTTCAGCTCAGAGGATTTTATGAGTCTGATGCAGTATGTCTATTCAGTAACATTTACTGGATCTCCCGTCAAAATGCTTGTCCAGTCTACTCTGAACATATATAAACATTCTGCTTCCAAAATTCTCCTGGCCCACTGGTCTGCCAACAACAGTGTGAAGAAGCACCTCTTATTTGTTCTAAGCCTGGATTCTGTCACCTTCATCTGACGGCATCTAGTTCCCATATAAGAAGAAACAGTGAGCAGTCAGTCCCTAGCCACAGTCTCTACATCAGGCATGATTTTTGTCTTATTTCCTCCAGAGTAATTTCTTAGTCCTTGTAAGGAAGTTATTCTATAGTATAATTGTTGGCCTTCTGTGAACCTTTGCCAGATTTTCTGTGTCATTTTTAAGGAGACTAGAAATACACACATTAACTGGGGTGTGTGTGAACTGTGGTTTTGTACAGTGGCATAATGATGCCCTTTTTTATTTCTTTATTCCTTTCCTTGTAACATCAAATATATGATTCATTTTTCCACTCCTAGCAAGCACTGAGCTCATATTTTAATCTGTCACAAACACAAAGACTTACTCCAATGGCAACAGGCAGCACAGACCCTATCATTTTATGTGTGAAGGTAGGTTTGTTTTCCCTGACATACATTACTTCATATTTATCCCAAAAGAACTAATTTTTTTTTTTCAATTTCATCTGCTGTTTTATTACTCAGTCATTTTTTTAAGATCAAGCTGCAGTTCTTCACAGTCAGCCCTCATACTTACTGCCTTGACCTTTGAATTCCTTTATTGTGTGCAGACATAATCACCTCACTGCTCACTACCTTTTCCAGGTCACTTCTGAATGTGTTGAACATTACAAGTCCCAGTCTCTGTGGAATACCACTGGAAACATTCCTGTATGTGAGATTTAATGATTTGTTTCTACCTTCTTTCCTATCTTATAACCATTTTTTTACCCATGTTAGAATGTGCCTTTACTGTTGTTTAGTTTCCCCACAAATGTTTTGCATGAGACCTTGCAAAAAGCCTTTTGAAAATCCAAGCAGAGTATACTGAGTATATTATCCTTATCCACAAGTGTTTTGAACTCTTAAAAGAACTCAAAGAAGTTTGTAAGATAGGACTCCCCTTTGTGGAAATCATACTGATTCTTCTCAAGGAGCTTCTATTTATTGAGGTCTCAGCTAATTTAGTGTCAACACAGTCTTTATTAATTTGCCTGCAGGTTTACAGGTCTCTGCTTCCCTAGGTCCCCCTGAAATGTTTCTTTTTCAGGATTGTCACCACCTTTGTCTTTCTCAGGTCTTCAGATACTAAGAGTTAGATGAGATACGTGGTGCATCTATAGTTGTACTATTTCATCCTTGAGCACCGTTGGGACTTCTGGGTGAATACCATCCAACATTGGCCATTTGTTAGTTTTATTCTGTTTCTACTTACCATGATCACCTTCCACTGGTACTGTTACTTCAGTTTCATGTTGATCCTTCATTAATTCCTATCTCTTAACCTCCCAAAATATTGTAGCATGGGAATCTCCCCAGGTGTTTCTACACCGAACAATGATACAAAAACTTTATTTATCTTCTCTGAACTGGTATTGTCTTCTCTGAATGTATTATCATCATTATGCAGGGTCCCAAAGATTATCTCATGGCCTTTTTGCTCTTGTTGATTTTGATGGCTTAGCTTAGATGACAGATTGCATTAGATTCTTTACTTACCTAAGGAACAAGCCACCCAAAACTTTTCTAGTCATGGAACTTCGTTCTAATTTGAAAGTTGGTATCTGACAGTAATTCATTGCCATAGTGCAAAGCACAATCCCTGTAGTAAGAAAACAAAAATCTTCTTTCCAAATATCTAGAAAGAAATAAATGCTCCAGAAAGTGGAAGAGAAACTACCTTGTGAACTAACAACTATTTGAAGAAGTATTGTTTTAACTGCATGTTGTACAATTGCTTCACCTAACTGAAGATCTTTCTTTTTAATTTCTTTTCAATAGGACAGGCTACTCAGTTGTTTAAGAACATTCTGACGTCTTCGATGAGAGAAAGGAATATAAAATTAAAAAGATGTATACCCAGGAAGGAAAAAAGGAGAAATGTAAAGCAACAAACGTATTTTACTAACTATTAAAAGAAACAAAACTTTTCTTCTAAACTCAGCACAAAATGTTTTTCAGTATCACCCTTGTACAACTGCACATTGTATTTGGCAAGATATTACTGTCAATTCACATTCAGGACACACATCTTGTGTGTGCAAGATATAATCCTATAATGAATTATGAATCCATCTCTTTCCTTCAGGGTTTGTTTTTTGAATATTTTTTTTCTTGTTTTTAAATATTTATTGTAAATGGACTTGAAGAAAAGTGTAGAAATGTCAGCTATAGTCTGCTTTTTGCATGCTGGGGAAGCCCTAGAATGCAAGTCATCTTTCATATCTCTCTTGCATCCTTCCTGTTGGCCTTTGGAGTGCCTTGGAGCTGACTGAGGAATTTCTCACCCTCCCAATCATTTTGAGTCAGCTTGGTTTGCTCTTTTACATTCCTGTCATTTCATATGGTTGCTGAGTAATGTAGTGGCACAAGCTGGCAGCCTCGGGAATAGGAATGCTAGGACCAGTGCCAGAATTACCTCTGCCCTGTAACAGAATAATGTGCTATCAGCTACGCCACTTGGGAAGCTATAGCTGTCACCTTAAAGTATTTTCTATTAGAACTTCCCCACTGTCTTTAAGTGCAAGTTCATCTTTTCCCTCAAGAAGCAGAATTGATGAAACTTGATGTTCTGGCCTCAGAAAACGGTGGAAAAAAACATCAGATAAAATTGAATAAATAACATTGGTCTATGTTCTGAATTAATTCTTACAATTCTGTTAAGGCATTGCCTGTGTTTGACTGAGCAGATCAGGTTCTCTGGCAGGGTAAAGTGGGCAAGTTCACTGACATTTCTGAAGCTCTGAATCTTTATAGTTGCTCTGAATTTGGCATAACACTAGTGCAGGCTTTCACTCAAGCAACTGGAGCTTTGGATCTCAGTAATTGGGATGACTTCAAGGAGGATATCTAGCAGGCTGTTTCTTTCATGAGCAAAAATCAGACATTTCCTTCATAAAATACAGTTTGTTCACAAGTCTGGTTTCCTCACGATCAGGAGAAATCTACAGTCAGAAGAAAATTCCTGTCTTATAATTAAAACCTCTGCCTAGTGAGTGCTTTGGACAAAGGTTTTATTCATAGGTAGGAGTTTTGTGAGGTTTTTTTGTGTAGGTTTTTTGTAAGATTATGTTGACGACTAAGGTTACACTTTCTTGGCTTTATTACTCCATGTGCTTCCCTGGAGTTTCTGTTGCTTCTTTGAGACATACAGCAGAAACCAAATCTGCTTCCTGCACTGGTATTTCTTACTGAACCTCCTATGTGCATTCTTTGTCTGAATCATTTCACAGTGAAAAATTGCTGGGATGAAAAACCACCTTGTTTATGAACACCTGCTATGATGGCTCCTCAAAGCTTGCAGATCCACAGTAATTTTATGGAAAGTATAGAATATAACTTTGTCATATATGTTGAATTTGCAAATATACTAACAAATAAAATGTATAATTGTTGGGTCATGGTCTCTGTTTCACTCAAAGGCCTAGGGATAGTTACACAGCACTGCTTTGCCAAAAATCTGAACTGTTCCTTAAAACTCTCCAAGGAGAGCTCTAGGTAATATTTTACTTCAGCAAAGAGTTTTCCCAATCTGTAACCTCAGTAGCTGAGAAAAATACATTTTGTTAACTCTGTTTTGGCAATGCCTTTAGGTATAAAGTATAGAAATGTTTCTAAGTGAAAAGTACTTCTAATTCATCTTCTGTCTCTTATATATGGCGCATCCAAGACATCACTTTTCTCTTACAGAAGACTGAGAAAAAAACGATCACCAAATTCTCACCGTTGTTTCATTTTTCTGCTCATGCCCGGCAGCATGGCTTATTGTTGGCTCACTGCCCACAGTCACATTAACTGCTCATTTGCATCTCCCAGTTCAGATTAACTTTTGGCCCTATCATCAGTCAGGATGGGAGAAACGAGGAGAAGTGTAAGTCGACACACATACCTCATACAACAGAGAGGGCTCCCCCTGGTCACTGCGAGTGCAGTGGCCATATGGTGCATGCACTATTGATCAGGAATGTGGAGAACTCCGGTATGGTCTGCAGAACTAGCTTACTGGTAGAAGAAAAACACAACAAACATGGAGATTTGCAGCCTAATTTTTACTGTCACTTTTCCAAGCCAAACTAGACTTTGAGGTCTACAGTCTACACAATACATGGACAGCTGAGTGCGTTGCTTGACAAATTCTGTGTGCATGAGGTTTAGATCCCTGAATTTGTCACAGTCAGCCACCCAGAAGCTGCGTACCACTCTGTAGTCTTTACCTGGAGATGTATGTGAGATGATGGCAATAACATTAATAAAGACGTTTGAAAAAAAAATGTTCCTTCTGTTAAAAAGAAAAATAGAAGTGAAGTACTGCAAACTGAAGAAAATGGTTTTACATCTTTAAAGAGCTTTATTATACAAAGGTATTCATAAGTCAGCATGAATTATGACATGTAACAATTGATTTTTGTAATGGAAGTCAAAATCAATTTAAAAAGCAAGGCAAACATGAGCAAAATACAAAGCCTTATGGACAATATATGGATTTTTTATTTTACATGGCTGTGCATCATGCTGCATTTTATGGCTGCCAAGGAAAACTCCCAAATGCTACAAGGGAGACAAAAGCAGTAATTTAAATGCAGCCTTTCAGAAACTGTCTGAGAGATTCCCAGTAAGGAAGAATACTGCGATGTTCCTCTCACATCACAGTAAAAAGGCTTGAAAGCTAAAAAAAGATGAGTTCTTGCAAATTTAAAAGGTCAAGAATTTAAAATAAGAGACTGTAGAGGAACCAAAAGCTGAGGAAGGAAGTTCCAAACACAAACTCAGCTGTCTACAGGCACCAACAGCCCTGGTAACTAACTCTATTGCATTCTGCAAAATAAATTTCACAAGCACTACTGAGTAGTTAGCTGAAAAATGAAAATAATTCTCCTGCACCATTAAGGTTTGCATCATGAATAACAGACCGAAGAGTTTTTGGCAGACATTGCAAAGATTATATAGAACCCATTTTATAGCTTTGCCTTACCATCATAGTTGTGACTGGGTAAATGGAAGGAGGCTGACTAGTTCTGGAAGAATCCTACAGGACCTACATTAAAATGCTCCAGCATAATTTATGAATAGAGGTCTGCTGTTCAAAACACTTACAGAATCAAACCTTTCCCCTTCTCACTGACCTGAAAAGGTGCTTCTATATGGGATCTCAAAGGAAGCCTCATCAGTATTTGTCGTTTAGTTCATGCTTGAATGTCCCTGACTGTGTACACACAGGTTTCCTCACAAGAGCTTGTTTGCTGCCGTGGTGAAAAGAGACCCAGGCTCCTACTGATGAGCCTGTGCTACTCCTGTGTCTGAGTAATTATCTCCAAAAGGGGATAGGGACCTTCGGTTCCTGCCTGATGCCTGAGTCATATAAAGAAGTCCATCCGTGGTCTGGAAAATGGCCACCGTGACTTCAATCACTTAGCTCAATCATACTGATTTCCTACAAATAATTAGGTACTTTTTGGTAACTTCATCTATACTGTTTGGAAGCCTGTTTGTTAGTGAGAAGGAAAGTTGCAGCTCGCTAGTTTTCCCCAAATCACATTTCCATGGCAACACAGTTTCCAGAGACTCTACTACAAACAAAGGTAAACTGTTGAGCACAGTTCATGGTACTGAATAAGCCAAGTCATTAGCTGTAGCAAGCTGTATGTCTGCAGAACTTAGCAATTTTTCCAATTCAAAGAGTAGGGACATCTATTAGCAAGACTTGTTCAAGCTTATCCCGTGACTGGCAAAAGCAAGCAGGGAGCTGATGAGGATCACACCACCCTTCCTCGCACGGGGGAGTTGTACCCATTTCAGGGGTTCAAGGCTTAATCAGCACTGCCTGTATGAGCTCAGAAGGGAACACATTTAATGCAGGAAGACAGAAGATTAAACCAACAAAACCAGAGACACTGGACCTTGCAAGTCTGCCCCCACCCCACCTTCTGCAGCATACACTTAGGAAAGTCTTCCATATTTATTTGGTCTTGCTCCCTCTCCACATCCTCACTTTTTTTTATTTCTGTGACCAAGTCTGATATTTTGGTTTCCTGCCTTAGCAAATCCCCTCACTACAGAATTTCTAAGTGAAATATCAAGACTCTCAAACAATACGTGGTGGCTTTAAAATGGCACTTTCAGCCCTTAATTTTACAAAGCTGTAAATCTCCTCCCACGCCTTTGCCTGTCCATTTAAATTCCAAGCTCCGCAGGAGAAGGTCCTACTGTATAGCTGAGTGATACCTGGCACATGATCCTAATATCATACCAGTACTCAGTCATAAACACATTCACAATGTACTTGTTGTCTCTTCACAGACAGAGGAAGGGTTGACAATGCTGCCAGTTGTTCCACTCTCTCCCCCTCTGCCTCCACCTGCCTTTGAAGGAGGAAAATGAACGAAACAACACAAAAACCTCACAGACATCAGGGACAGAGGAGACAAGACCACAGACTCTCCCCGGCAGACTGTATTAAAAACCATGTCATTTAGGAACACATCTAATCTCATTTTCAAAAACATAGCAAATGCTGCTGAGTCTACTACCTCTCTTGGCAAGTTAGTTCAATGTTTAATTAACCTCACTGCTAGGAACTTCATCTTAATTTCAAGATAGAAAATGACACACTAACTTCCAGTTGCTAGATCTTGTTACACCTTTGTTATTAGCAAGAATTAAAGTTTTGGTACTACACATCTTTTCTATGTATAGGAACACCTATAAACAATAATACTGGAAAGTGTCTTATCACAGTCATTCAAGCACTGTTGCAAAGTAAACACATATTAATCATCCTACAAGTAAATCATTCTTATATCAAATATTTAAATTTTTACAGCTCAAAATAAGGGCCAAAAATGATGATTAGATCCTTTGTTCTGATTTTTCACAGTATATTAAATTTCACAGAGATCCCCTTATGGAGAAGGAAATGATCACACTTAGAGCAAACTGTACCAGTCCTCAGGTGACCTAACTGTGGTTTGGCAGGGAACAGGAGTGACTAAGATGTCATGGTCTTAATTCCTGCAATGATAAAGAACTGCTTTGATAATCCTTGGAGATGAACTTTGTCCTATTCAATAGGTGAATGGGTAGGGAAAAAAAAAGTCAGCTTACTCTGTAGGAAATCATCTTCCGATCTTGAATGTGAAACCTCTTAAACCCTCAAGCATGTGGGCAGGACCCATGCTGGCATCACTAGTTCACGTATCATCACCACCTACGGCAGAATTATTTTTGATGTTCAATAGAAAGAAAAAAAAAATAGGAACAGTAGCATGTATAATGAGATGTGTACTAGGGAAACAAATTCTACTTAATTATTGAAACTGATCACCTGAGGTCCTGAAAGATGAGGTTCACTTACAGTCAATGCCCTGTATCAGGAAATTCAAGGATCATCAGTTTATGGAGGACAATACAGGAAATTTTCTTCTTCCCATGACCCAAGGAAGACAGAAACAGTTTCCAAAAATCACAAATTTTGAGGTTTGCCACCGTCTCCATGTTTGTCCAACTCAAACCACACACACAAGGGCACTAACATTTCTTTGTGAAACTGTCTTAAAGCAGATCTCTGTTTACCAGTAGCAGACCTCACTTTAAAGGCAATCACTTTAAGGTGGATAATTCTTTCCATATCCCCATGGTAATTGCTGTCACTGCCAGGAAACTACATCTGTTTTTTAAAACTACACTTATTTAACTTCACTCTCTAGCCATTTTTTTCATTTTATGCATTTGTAAACAAGACTGAAAAGCCTTTTAGTAATTTGTGTCTCTTTGATGTTTAAGTGCCTTTCAAAGCACATAGATCAAGTAATCTCCTGACCTTCTATTTGAATGATTATTTTAAAAAAATTTTTCTGCCTCCTGGATCATTTATTAGATTTCCTTGAAATTTGTTCTCCTATAACTGTGTATGAAGTAGACATACCAGGTATATTTTACTAATGCTATGTACAGTCAAGATCTGCCTATTCTGCTACCCTCTTCTATACCAAAGGATCATAGAAATATATTTGACATTACAGAGTTTATCTTCTGCTAGCCACAAGTATTGATATCAAGTTTTCCTCAGATCTTTACTTTCAAAGAATTTCCCTCCTGCTGAGACCATCTTTATCATCGAAGCTCTGAACTATTACCTCGCTTTTGAATGTATGAAAACACATTTTAGTGCATTGACACCATTTAGCAAGGTAATTTTGATCACTTTATAATAATATCTTGCGTTTGTCTTTATAAAAAAATCGGTCTTTGAAATATGCAAGCTTAACCAGAAAATGCTTGTATCACCACTTTATTTCCCAGCCTACTTAAAAACTTATGCTGGATGTCCCTATGGCAAATGTCCTGGAGAAATCCAAGTGCAATGTCAGTACGTACACCTTTGTTATTCAAAGCTGTAGTCTCATGAAAAGGAAGAAAAGTATTGTATCAGATAGGACCAAACTTCCATGAAACTATACTGTAGAGTTTTATCTTCTGCTTCTTTATTTACAGATGTCAAGAATAGTTATTTCATTGCTATCAGATAGCTTCTTTTTGTATCATTCTTTGTTTCCATTTTAGTCTTCCAGTCCTTTAGTATAGAATTATAGGATCATAGAATCACCGGATCATAGAATCATAGAATTGTCTAGGNCTGATCCAGGCCAGGATACTCTTGAACTTCTTGGCCACCTGGGCACACTGCTGGCTCATATTCAGCCGACAGTCAACCAACACCCCCAGGTCCTTTTCTGCTGGCAGCTTTCGAGCCACTCCGCCCCAAGCCTGTAGCGCTGCATGGGGTTGTTGTGACCCAAGTGCAGGACCCAGCACTTGGCCTTGTTGAACCTCATACCATTGGCCTTGGCCCATCGATCCAGCCCATCCAGATCCCTCTGTAGGGCCATCCTACCCTCAAGCAGGTTGACATTCCCACCTAACTTGATGTCACCTGCAAACTGTCTGTATGTTTCCAAGGTTTGCAAAACATTAACATGGTACTCGATGTGACCAGTGCAACTAGTTCATTTAATGCTCTGTTTTGAAAGTACTTTGGGCTCAATGATTTGAAAATATTTATTTTAACATACTTTCCCTCATGACCTCCTTTATCTAAATTGGTAAACTCTGTCCTCATCAGATGGAGTAAATGTATCTTCCTACATTCCTTTAAATACGGAGAACTATCTGTCAAATCTTTATACTTCGTTTAGTCACCTTTTGCAAGTTTTTTTCATCAACATTTAGCTATAGCCCTCTGCCTGAATGCAATATTCATGTTTTAAATTACTTAGAGCTTTAACCCTATTCACTACTGATACTTGTTGGCTCTTTTATCTTCCCTTAACAGTCATATACGTCTTACTTCATTTGCCGTTTCTTTAACCTTTGGTATATCCTTTATTGTTGTTGTTGTTATTATTATTATTGCTTTCATATAAGCTTTTGACTACTGCTAAGCATAAGTTTCTTAGTGTTTTGGAATTGTGTTTTTGGAGTCCATGGACAAGTCCTACCTTTTAACTGAACTCTTCTACTTTAAATTGATGTTCCAAATCAGTTATGTTTATTTTAGGCTTTAGAAAACTTTTTTTTTTTTTCTTTCTATAAACTCTTTGAAAGTTTTTAAAAATAAATAGGTAGACAGACATATAAATAATTTTGCTGAGTACCAAAGCCTTCTTGCAAAGTAATATAAGCTAAAGAATGACCATTAGTATCCAAGCAACAGACAATTTTTAGGCTGATGTTTAACTCTTGTTGTATGTCTTAAAGTGAGATTTAGCACTGAAGGAGGGATTCAGTTTCAAATCAAAACACCTAAACTTAGGTAGCTATGTTTGAGTTGTTGTCCAAGTTCTCACCATAGTCAATTGAGACACAAACAAAGCAGTTAGGGGAGCAAGGAGAGCTATTCACCCAACCTAGGGAAGGATTCAGCTGTTTAGATACCATTTTAGGTAATTTACGCCATTCAGTTTAGGCTCTCACAGCTGGTCCAGAAAACAATTATTTTTCTATAGGTCATGTATCATGTATCGCAAATGTCAGCCCTGTGCAAATGTATGATGTGTTGCAGGGCATTTCAAATGTTACCTATGCTTAAACAACTGAATCCTGTTTCCAAGTGGCTGCTCAGCTGAATAGCTCTCTAGACTCCATGCCTTCAAGGTCTAGGGTTACCTAAAGGGTATACGAGACATTTCCACAGCACTGACAGTTAGGACACAACCTCTGGGAGACATCTGCCCTTCTGGAGCAGCAACCGAAAGGAAAGGCCTCTCAAATTGCAGTAAAAAGCCTGTAGGTGAGCAGCTAAATTAAGCCTTTGAGCTCCATTGAGCGTAAGTAACACAGAAAAGGATACCTACCCCATATATGGATACCTAAAGATAAACACTTCAGTTTAGATGGCTCATTTGCAAACTGAATCTCACGATCAGTGACCCTACAAGTAGGATACTATTTTCCATATTGATTTATTATGTTTAAAAGTGCCAAGAAAGATTTATGCTTGCTGGATAAGATATTGTGCCACATTTCTTCATTATAAATCCTGATAAACTTTTTTTATAATCTCTGCATGATACAAAAAGATATTTAAGAAAAAGTTAGTACTTTTCTCTGGTGAGAAATCACAGATATTCTAGCTATGATTTTACTGTTAAAACTCTTATTCATAGGTAGTTGAGCTTCAGCAACTCCCAATTTTTAGGTCTTTTTTGTCTTGTTTGTTTCTGTGTGGAACTAATCTTTCATTTCCCAGACAACTCTAACAAACATGTCCAACCACCTACCTAATGTAGACCTATGTAATTCTGCCTTTTACTAAAATTGACTCTCTTACACCTATTAGTCTCAATGTTCTTTGAATGTCATCCCATCTGCCCTTATGTTCTGAAAATATTAATATTAAATGCTGTTTCAATTGCTGTAATGAATCTTTCAAATAAAATAGCTGCTGAAAAAGCAGATACTTCCTCTATACAGTGGTGGTAATTAAGAAGTATGTGTTTGCTTTGTGAGTTTTGCTCTGTGAAATGAAGTCTTAAACAGTCCACAGTCTTTTTTCCTGTTTCTGTATTAAGATTTTCTTTGATCAGTGACATTTTCTATTTAGGGTTTTTTTGGCTATTGTCAGAGCTTTTTGGTTGTTTTCTGTATCCAAGATCAAAAATGAAGAAGTCTCTGGAAGAGGCTAGTAGAGAGAGGCTTCATCTATTTACTGCCTGAAATGTTTACATATTGGAAAAGTAACTACAGTAGAATTGCTTATATGAACTAAGCTCTGCGAGAACAAAGGTGCCTAACTCCTTGATGTGAATGCAGGTGCTTAAAAGTGAATTAAGCATATCAGTCCTTCACCTTTTTTTTTTTTTTTTGCATTCACTGAATAATTGGAAGGAAATTTGCTTTCTGCCTTATACGTCTCCCTTGAGCATGGAAAAATTTGGAAAAGCATTTGTATAGAAGAATAGTTCAGAAAGTTTTCATTACAGACTATGTATTTTGCAACATCAGTTGTAAAGCAGGCTAGCGGGAAACAACAGATGCTCATGACAACATGGGAATGGAAAAGCAGAATCTAGTACTCTAAAAGACTTCCTTATATGCAACATCTTGAGTTGAGGAAAGAGAATCCTAAGAGACCTGCTGTTTTTCTCAAGCATCATCAAATGTTTTTTCAGCATCCCTCTACAGTTTGGTTCTATTTTCATGCACAGCATAGCTTAGCACAGAATGTTTCACATAGGTTAATTTGAGTGAAGAAGATATGCTTTCTTGTGGCCATAAATAAAAACAGAAAAATGAATACATAGCTAGACAGAGAGCTAGACAGACAGATAAGTGTGCACACAACATGGTTCTGCTCAGTGTCTGTGACCGATAACCATCTGAAACATAACACTAGAATCCAGGGAACTCATTATTCCCCTGTGTAAGCCTTGTGGCTTGCAAGCCACACTAACTCATAAGAACTCAGCTTCGGAATGGAGTCCAGAGGGCACAGATTCCTCTTCAGCATAGCTTATATATGTCACTGTGCAAGGAAAAAAAAAAAAAATCTCGAGTTCTTGGAGACATGTTGTACCTACTTAAATATTTCTTACATGTTTCTAAGGTTGTTTCCTTGGAAACGGGAGTTTCAGCTTGTCTGCTTATCCCTTTCGTCCAAGCTCAGGTACAAGAAATCATTAGCAAGTTGAGATGCTGGTAGCTCTGACAGCTTCACATCATTAGAATGCTAACAAGTGTGAAGTAGAAAAATGTATATAATTTTCTGCTTGTTCTCCTATTTGTCCTGCTGGAGAAATGAGTTGATGAAAGCAGCAATATTAGCTTTTGAATTCATTGCCACTCACATATAAGGAAAGACGTATGCATATAAATACAGACTTGAAAAGGCTGGTCTTACATGTTAGATGAGGAAGAATAAAGTAAGGAGGAATCTTTCTAAGTGTTCTATCTCAGACTAATTTATTAATGAATTGAAAGTTTCAGGAAGTTTTGCATTTATGATACCTGCATGTTCATCAACACAAAAACAAGCAATACATGAAGTATTGTATATTAGACAGGTTGTCTTCAGAGTAGTAGAAGGGGTACCAAAAGAACATTTTTCATAATGCTGTAATTGTTGCCATCCATGGATGGATTAGAAGATCAAAGTAAAAGAAAGAAAAACTCACATAATTCAGCTTTGTGTTTTTGCTGAGTTCCCTCGCCACCATGTTTTCCCCAAATGCCCTGTAGTTTAGAAAAAATACTTACACAACAATAACAGAAAGCATCTTTTTCATTACGTCAAATTTCACCTTGAAAATAAAGAGTTGAATATATACTATTGAATTCCATTTCTTATCCTAAACCAGCCATTTATTCTCACTAGATTAACGATAAACATTTTACCCTCTTTAGTACAGAAATTGGAAAGTACTGAATTTAAAAGTCTTTCTATAAAAGTGATATATTGCACTTAACATTGTTGATCCTCTGAGTGTTTATGAACTTAGTTTACAATGTTTTATCTGTTACCAGTTGGAAGATAATATTTTAAACTTTTATATCATTCATTCTCTTTTCATGGCAATAGAGTGTAATTACCCTGGGCACTAGACCATAATGCTTTTAAACAGTGTGCATGAATATTGCTATAAATACCTCTAGGACTTAGCTACATTCCCATAACTATGTCTGAAAATGTGTATGTTAATGCTTTAAATTGATGTCTCATTATAATCAGGCTGCCTGTCTACTGCAATACCCACACGACCATATGGCAGAAGGTTCTAACCCATAGCAGGTCTGCAATTCTTCCCTTCCCTCACTCACTGTCCTAACCTGAAAAAGAACCATAAATTAAAAAAATTAAAATGCATTAAAATAATTCCAAAGATTGGTAAACTAATGCTAATTAATTTGTATTTAGAATATTAAAATGATAACTAAATGTTACGTTTCCCTCTAGCACTGCTTATATTTATTTGTTCATACATGCAAATAAGTAATGCCTAAACTGTTTATTTTCTGCAAACATAAGACTGCCACGGTCAGGGTGCGTTTAATCCATGCACAGATGCAGGTATTTATATCCTGGCTAGCTTCAGTGAGTTCACTGAAAACTAAGATTTGACTATCCGTTTCTTTTAGCCATGTAGCTTTGACTCAAGATTTAAATTTTTTGGTTTTGATGAAAAGCATTGACAACATTCTGGGTGTTTTAAAAGAAACCGGAGGAAATTATGAAAAGCTTTGTTTTAAACCTCTTGTACAGATCTTGCAGAAGGCAATATTTCTAAAAATGTTAATGATAATTTTGGGTTTGATTTCCCTTCCCAGTAAGTTATTTTTAATTTAATATTCTATAAATTCAATCTCTGTCAAGTTGAATAGATGTCAGAAATCAGATCACAGATTGCTTGACTGCAGGCCACAAACGTCACAAGCAGTGAGCAACAATGTTTATTGTTGCTACCACCAACCAATTTCAATGTAATTTGAGCTCTCCTCCTAAATTAGTGCAACTGAGCACTAGGCAAGAAACTCTGTCCTACCTGCACAAAATCGGAAGTTTTGATAATGTGAGCATAACTTAAAGCAGGTAGCCACGAACTTTATTGACAAATGTCAAATATAGTGACCTTTACTGCTAAGTCCTGGAAGATAAGATTCACTGGTTCACTATTTGGGGCTTTCTGGTCACCTAAATATCATTTAAGTTGGAATTTAGGTGGAGTGGGGGGCTGTTTGCTGAAAAATGCACTGAGCTGCAAATACCCAACTGACCCCTACTTTTGTGTTCAGGGAAATAAGACCTACTCTATGCACATTTTAAATAAGAGAGATTGTGTTGGGAAAAAGTAAATTTCTTCATTAACCATTCCCTGTAACAATAGCATCTCAAAACCTCTCTATTTTGTACTAGTCTGCAGGCTTGAAAGGAAGTAGAAACTCAGATCCATTTTCAAAGAGTGAGAAGAAAGACACAGTGAGCTGGTGTTCCTCTTCAAACAAGCTGGAAAGAATTGTGGTAGTGCTGATACAACTCCCTGCTAGGTAAAGGGAATTAAAAGAAGACTTGGAGACTCCACAATGGCATGAAAGTAACTTCTAGAAGTCTTGGTGTAACTGAGAGATGACTAGACAAGAAGAGAAAATCTTAACAGCTTCCAGACAAACCGAGAAACATCACTGAAAAGAAAGAGAAGTAAAACACCAAAAACCCTCTCAATTTGGATTGTTTTTTCAAGACAAGGTGCCCCCCAAATCAGCTGCAATTAAATGAAAAGGAAATGTTAAAACTCACTACAGTTTTGAGCATTTTAGAGCTGGCCAGCCGTGGTGACCTGAAAGATAAAGGGTAATGTACACCTATTTATTACTGGTGATTACTCAGAAAGAAGAGGTCTCATTGTTCTGCATCCCATAACGAACAAGTCATATTTGAGGGGAAAAAACCTGTGTGGGCCAATTCAGCTTAAGATCCCAAATGTATGTCTTGGAATTGAAGATGAAAGCAGGGTTTCTAGAAGCCATGCTGGGTGATCTAGTTTAGCTGATGTTGTAGGGATTGTTTCTTGGGGTGAGGAGGAATAAAGAAAAGACAGAATATAGGCTGGTCTGTGTTACATTTACTGTTGTTGCTATTGCTGTTATTACTACTCTTCGTTTTTACAACTGCAGGTTTGGAAAGATTGGATTAAAAATTTATGATACTCACTTCTCAGCCTGCCATAGGAATGAGCTGTCCAGTGCGCTGCTGAGATATAGAAGGAAATGGAAAGAGATACCAACTGATTTGACAGAAAAAGTCTTGCACTGTGATTTATATTCTTGATCTGTCCGGACACCAACAAGGAATTCCAGGGTAAGTTCACATGGAATGACATGAATTGTCTGAGGCACGTTCTTCGCAGGAATGAAGAGCTCTTCTTCCAACTCAATAACCACTATGTTACCCTGGAATCAAATACTAAAAGATAATGAAAGAAAACAACCTGATAGACCACCATTTATAATGGATAAATATGGATGTCCATGTGAAGACATTAAAAAAACATATCAAGGAGACATAGCTCAGCATTTGAATAACAGTGTGCAAGATGGAAAGAGGAATATGGTCTACCGAATGACTTGAATTCAAGTATTTCATATCAGTAAAGTTTTTTACTAAATACAGTTCCAAAAGATTTGAAAAAAGAGAGTGATAAATTGTTTACTGTGCTTTCTTATTAAGTACTTGAAAATAATCATCCATGTGTCGTTTTTAAGTCACATAGCAACACTAACATGACAATGTTCAAGCATTGCTTTTCATATAATTCACATCCTTTAACCACAGCTGGTTGCCCTCTTTTTCCCTCTTCATGCAGCTTCCAAAACCGCAAATCAGTTTTATAGCAAAAGTGCAATTTTTGTCTAATAAATAAAAAGTAGTTACTGATTTTCACCTGAAATTTCACATCTACAGTTCAACACCTCAAGTAGCTGAAGTTTTAAAAGCCATGTATGATAAGGTTAGAGAAACACTAAAAGTACAGTGTTAATTGTTCAGTGCCTTCACCACTATTGTAAGAAATAGACTAAAAAACTCATCAGTGATAGTACTAAGGTCATCAGCAATATAAAAATCAATTTTTCGTAAGTTAATAATTAAAATAATGGTATTTGGTGTTTTCCAATAAAATCCCCAGCTGCTGAGAGCCTAATACTGCATCAGATTTCCAGATTTTCCTATTTTTAGCTCTGAGAGCAATAAGGAAAAGTTCATAACCTGAACTCTACAGAATTAATTACAACAAGATCAGTGACACCTCTGCCATTCCACCCCCATAATTATTATTTAATCAACTGAATTTTAATCCAATCTCCAGAGGTCTAACTTGTGATTTTTTTAATACTGGGCAATGCAGAATTACATTTTATACTTCCATTATCTCAATCCTTTTGTCACAAAAAATATTCTACATAAAATAAAAAAAAAAAAAAAAAAA
>VYXH01007880.1:0-16215 GCA_013397275.1 Burhinus bistriatus
AAAATTCCTAACCCATCAATGACTCTCATGTCACTGCTGCTACATGAATCTCCGTCACCTACCTTCACTGAGTCATCAGACCAGGGGACCACACTAGCATCCCATCCCACAGACGTTGGCATGCCACCCCCAGGCTTACCTCTAAAGACCCTGATTTCATCCCCTTCCCCCTTCAAATCTAGTTTATCTCAAGCCATGAGCTTTCTCATCTTATTTTTCCCCCCATCCTGATGAGGAGAGTGAGTGAGAGAACTTCTGGGTGGGCATCTGGCTGCTGGACAAGACTAACTCCACCACAGCTTTCTAAGCAGCAAACTATTACTCAATTTAGATCTAAGAGCCCTGTGTGTGAAGAGGAGGGAAGTTACTAGTGTTATGGCCAGGGCTGACTCCTCAGTGAAAATGTGCCAGAGGAAAAACTAATATTGTCAGGAAAAAGAGGGAAACAAAGCTTCATGCTCCTAGTAAGATTCAAAACAAAGGAAAGCTATAGAATAATTCTTACTGAATGGTATAATAAAATCTTTTAAATGTGATTGTCATATAACGTACTGAGTGCTATCCCACTAACTCAGAAAGACAAATTTACTGAGCTATATCAAACTCACAATCATTTAAAATAACTTGAAAAGCTTTGTGTATGTGTTAGTTTTCTCATTTCGTTTATTTGAAAAATCAGATTTTGTTGCAACTCAGAGGTGGTAGGTAGCATAAGTACCGATAGTACTGAACATGTGTTTTATTGTAAGGAATCCTCTGAGGAAACACCATACACAGGAAACCACTATATTTTATTTATTTATTTATTTTAAGTAAGAGCAGGTCATTATGAGCACCTGAAGTTCTGCCATTTTCTGCTCTACTTCTAGATATAGTGATACCATTTCCACCACAGACCTCTTCTAAAAGGAACAAAAGTGTTCTTATTATTGTCTATTCTTTCTAGACTTATACAAAAGTATCTCTGCAATCTGAACAATAATATCTTCAGCAGGTGTTCATCACTTTTTTATAATTTTTTATTTTTTTTTTTCTCTTCAGGGACTATGGCCACTAGCGCTTAGTGCACCACAGGGTACATTATAAACAAAACCTAACCACAGTGACAATTAAACTACTGAAATGGGAACTAAGAGAATCTCTTCAAAAAAGAATTACAGCTTGCCTCATACTTTATGCAGTATTCTAGTAGAAACATCTGTATATGCACATACATACAATGTACAGGATTTATATAAATAGAAATGGGTTTGCACATGAAATTTGAAGAGGGGAAAATAGAGGAAATAAAAAATACAAGCAGTGAAGTTTCTAACAAGATCTATATAATTTTGAGGCTGCATGTATTTGTTTATAACTGAAATGATATTTGCTATTGTCAATTATTAACTAGTGGAATGTATTAATTATCCCTGGGAGGTTTTTCATATTGTCTTCCTAAAATGCTTAGTTTGTGCTTTTTCAACATTTATAAAATCCAGCTGCTTTGCTAGTAGAAACAGCTCAGAAGTTGTCCAGCTTCCGTAATGTTATCGGACAACTGAGAAATGTTAACAACCTTTTTTTACAACCTCTGTGAAATATGTTAATTGACACAGAAGTCCCATCCTCTAGGGAGTATTTGAATTTTTTTTTAATTGACTCTAATACCTGTAACTGCAGATTTTATTCTTCTTGTCTATATTTTTCTTTGTGTAATTTCTTTATACGTTTCTTTTTTCGGAAGATATTTCAAAGAAATATCCATCTATTTGTATGTATGGTCTTTCATCACAATACTTATGAACATATAAATGTTTCTTAAATTGTTTCTATTAGATTTTTTCTTTCCAAATAAGAAAGCTTTATGGAGAACAAGGTAAATGACAGCGCTATTAAGGACTTGTCCAAAGCTTTGCAAAACCTATAAGGAAGCCAAGAAAAAAACCACAGATTTTTAGGGTTGCAGAGCAGGCCCAAAACTGCAGATCACATTTCTTAAACTTATTCCAATAGTTTTTCTTACCTCAGTTTATGTCTATATAGATGTAGTAACATGCCTTAGATAAACTTGGGCAAAAGGCGGCCTCATTCAAATTAAAGACTAAATCAAGTTATGGTACCATTTTAATATTAACAACCTGCTTGTACAAGAAAGAAGGGAAAATCTTTCACAGGGAGAAAAGTTTGGCCAAAACATACTATACTACATGCAATAGAGCTCTAATAGACAAATGAATGGAAATATCTTAGCTAATACACCACTAACTGAAAAGGTGAATCAATGGCCTGTTCCACCTACCTTTTTCAATAACGAGTACTGAAATCAATCTTAATTGACAACACAAACAAGTGGTGTCAAACTTGGGCAGTATCTTCTTTTACTATAAAAATATTTGGCATATTTATTGCTTCTCTCTAATAAACCTACAGTGATTTCTCTAAAGACTTTTGTAGTTCTCTGAATAAAAATGTCACATATTTAATTTTCAGGGTTTTCTTTATCATAAGGATGCAGTCATTTCTGAACTATAGCCTGCTGTAGACTTGGCTTGATCTAGATCTATTTGCTAACTGTGGCTAAATAGTTTTTTGGAAACATTTATTTTAGAATCATTGCATGTTTGGAGAAAAATGTTGTTTCCACATTGGCTTGCTCCTTCTGTCCATAAACTTAAATCAGCATTGTATTCTACAACATGTGATCACATAAACATGATTCATGGATGACACTAGGAGCAGATTAGTAAATTATGAGTTCTCAATCCAACATGATAATTATTTTTTGTTATTTTTCATGCGCTGACAGACATGATCAGGATAAGAAACCAATGACAGCACTAAGAAGATGAAATAATATATTCATTATTATCTTTGACAGAATATACAATAAGATATGACTTCTACTTAATGAGCAGAGGTGATTTTGAAAAAGTGGCATGACTAGAAATAATAAATATATCTAATACATACCAGAAGGGCTGATTCAAAATGCAGCAATGACCATCTTCTTTTAAAACTGTTTGGAAATTGTAGTGATACCCATTTATTTCCTAATAACTTTGTGGTTAAGCTATTTACTTAGGGAACAAGAAACTTGAGCTTAATGCCTTAAAGTTCAAAGCTTCATTCACCAAATTTCAAGAGAACAATTTGACAACATGATAGGGCTGATCTTTATGTATTCTGTTGAAGTTGTGAATTTACAGAACAGAATATAATTTATTTTATGTCAAAGAAAAATCATAAGAATAGACAATATTATGTAGGCAGTGGTCTAACATATTCTTAGCTGTACTTTCAACAACAAAAAAATGTTTTACTTAAGTTATTAGATAAAATACAAAAGACAGTTATGACTAGGACAACCAAAGCAGCAATTCTAATTCCCACCGAGTATCCTAACGATTAAGTTACAGAATCATACTCCTGTTTATGCTCTCCTTTTTCTGTGCTAATACCTAACTATTTGCTGTACTCTGGCACTTCTTTAAGATGAGTAAAGAGAGCACCTCTTTTCCACCCAGGCTAGATGATTAACTGACAATGCTCTTTGGCATTGTGGAGTTGAAGGACCGAAATCCCTCAGACCCTGAAACCAAATGTCCTCTTCCTGGGCAACTGATCTAACAACTAGGCATTGTATAAAAGACTGATGGTGAACATTGTATCTCTTCCTATGGGTGCAGTTAAAACAACCGGTGGATTACGCTCCATTTTTCCCCAAAATATGGGTGTTATGGAATGATTGCAGACTGTGGATCTCAATTAACAGATGATGATGTTCCAAAAGTTCTGAGTTAATAATTTTGGTTCCAGGAAGGGTTTGGATTTCAGGAATGGCTTTCATAAATCACCAGAAAACATTATTTATGTTCCAGGGAATTATTGTTATATATGTTCCCAAAATTTCAAATCAATTCATATGCATTAAATTTTCTGAATGCATGTCTGCCAGTCAGCTTGGTCAACATAATCCTCTCACAGCATCAGCCTAGGGTCTTCCTGAGGGTGGGTTCGTTGTTTGTTTTTTGACTAGCTTCATTTCCCTTCAAAATTAGTGTCTCAGACTAATGTTTTTGACTAGTTTATACTCTAACTACTGTTTTAAATACTATTTTCACATTGTTTCCCACCTTAAGAATAGAACGTACATATGTGGGCTAGTATAGGTATATGTGGGCTATAAGTAGTGGATTTATTTTTTGTTAGTTTCCTGCTATTAAATCTATTATCTAATTTATTACATTATGTTGGGATCTTTTGGAGATTTGGTTTGGTTTTATGGCTGAGGAGATGGAAACCTCTTTGCTTAGGCTCTTTTTTTTCACAGTTTCATTTGATGGTACATATAGATGATAACTTGCTCTAGAATAATCCCTCTCTCTCTGTGTTGTTTAATCTTTCCTGTGTTCGAGGCCTGCCAACCACGACAGTTGGTTGAGATTCTGCACTTATTTTGAAAGTCTTAGAACCAGATACTTCTGTCATAACCATGGCTGAATGTTCATAGCTTGGAGAATACACGTCTAATGAAATCAGAGGTCTTTGGGACTCATCAATTTACCAATCATATTCAATAAAACAAATTAGTACCTACTGCAGAAATAAATATATAACATACATTCCTAAGTCCAAGAGCTAGCTCAAAAAAGACTAAAGGCAGAAGGACTCAACTGGATATCCATGAAGTCTACGTGCAAATGAGCTTTGTGAAGTGTTGCTAGGTAAAGGTTGGTATACAATTTAGAACTATCACAAAATTGAGTAAATCAACATTGATATTCAGTGTCAGAACCCTGAGGCCACCATAGGCCTTAATTGTCCTGAGCAGTCTCACCTGGGGCCTTAACCCACACCTGCTGCCCAGTAGGTGCAGTTACGTTCAGGCCTGGGTACCCTGTGGTTGTCTGAACTACATGATGAGTGTGCCTCTCTCCAGTCCTCTCTCTCTGGCACTGTCTCTCAGATGGATCTCTCTTCTGTGTTGTAGTCCTGTCTCTAGCCTTGTCTCATCAAAAACTTTGGACTCGCATTATAGCTTTGTGTTCAGTTCTGTCTCTGGCTCCGTCTGTGCTCCTGGCTGGACTCTCTAGATGAACCCTGAGCCTTGTTCATTGTTCATCAATGGACCCTGCTATCAGCACACAGCTGTGCTCACTCTGTTCAGATCCTCTGGGACTTGCCTTGTCTGTGAGGGTGCTTCTTGTACTGTGGTCACCCGCGGCTCCTGGCTTACCAGCCCTTGCTTTGAACAGCCTCATTGCTGCTGCTCCATGGCACTGTTTTGGTTGTGCTTACTGTAGGCAATTCAGCTGCTCTTTGCCTCCACTTCTCAACTGAAGAGTTGGAGTAACAGCAGATCCCTACCTGTTTTCAAGTATGGGTGAAGAGTGCATATGTAAAGATATGATTCTGACAAAAATCATATTAATATATTTCTAATTGACAATGTAACATTTTTATTGTGTTGCAAGACACTTCTGCAATGAATGGCGGCAGAGAATTAAAAAAGAACAATTGGTCTGAATTAACACTGAATTGGCACTGGAAGCTATGTCAAGGCATATGGATGACAGGGAGGTGATTATGGACAGCCAACATGCCTTCAAAAAGGGCAAATCTCAGCTGGTTAATCTAGTGGCCTTCTACCATGGAGTGACTGCATCGGTATATAAGGGAAGAGTAACTGATATTATCTACCTTGACTTCTGTAAGGACTTTGACACAATCCGCCACAACATCCTTGTTGGTAAAGTGGAGAGATGTGGAATTGATGGATGGACTTTTCAATGGGTAAGCAATTGGCTGGATGGCTGCATCCAGAGTTGCAGTTAATGTCTCGATGTCCAGATGGAGAACAGTAACAAATGGTGTCCCTCAGGGGTCTNTGGACAGCCAACATGCCTTCAAAAAGGGCAAATCTCAGCTGGTTAATCTAGTGGCCTTCTACCATGGAGTGACTGCATCGGTATATAAGGGAAGAGTAACTGATATTATCTACCTTGACTTCTGTAAGGACTTTGACACAATCCGCCACAACATCCTTGTTGGTAAAGTGGAGAGATGTGGAATTGATGGATGGACTTTTCAATGGGTAAGCAATTGGCTGGATGGCTGCATCCAGAGTTGCAGTTAATGTCTCGATGTCCAGATGGAGAACAGTAACAAATGGTGTCCCTCAGGGGTCTGTACTGGGACCAGTGTTAGTCAATATATTTATTAATGACAGACAGCGGGATCGAGTGCACCCTCAGCAAGTTTGGGGACAACACCAAGCTGAGTGGGTGCGGTTGACATGTCTGAGGGATGAGATGCCATCCAGAGGGACCTTGACAGGCTGGACCAATGTGAAGATTATGAAGTACAACAAGACCAAGTGCAAGGCCCTCCACCTGGTTCAGGGTAATCACCAGTATCAGTACAGATTGGGGGATGAATGGACTGAGAGCAGCCCTGAGGAAAAGGGCTTGGGAATATTTACAGACGAAAAATTAAATATGAGTAATGTGCACTTGTAGCCCAGAAAGCCAACTGTATCCTGGGCTGCATCAAAAGAAGCATGGCCAGCAGGTGGTGTGAGGTGATTCTCTCCATCTTCTCTGCTTTTGTGAGACCCCACCAAAGCACTACATCCACCTCTGGGGCCTCCAGTACAAGAAAGTCATGGACCTGTTAGAATGAGTAAAGAGGAGGGCCATGAAAATGATCTGAGGGCTGGAATACCTCTCCTATGAAGGAAGGCTGAGACAGTTGTATTTTGTTGGTCTGGAGAAGAGAAGGGTCCAGGGAGACCTTATTGCAACCTTTCAACATATAAAGGGGGCTTATAAGAAAAATGGAGGGAGATTTTTTACCAAGAGCTGTGCTGACAGGACAAGGAGTAACATTTTAATCTAAAAGAAGGTAGATTTAGGCTCGATATAAGGAAGAAATTTTTTTACAATGAGCATGGTGAAACACTGGAACAGGTTGTCCAGAGAATTTGTGGATGTTACATCATTGAAAATGTTCAATGTCAGGTTGGATGGAGCTTTGACTAACCTAGTGGAAGACGTCCCTGCCCATGACCGGGAAGTTGGAACTAGATGGTCTTTAACAGTCCCTTCCAACCCAAATCTTTCTATGATTCTATGATTCTATGAATTCATCAGTATTATCATTGAAATTCTAGCTTTATGGTGGAGTCAGTGGAGGTGTGTGAATAATAGAAAAGCCAGTGTCCTAACCACTTCCCTGTCAAACTGAGCAGGTGAATTGAAGCTCAGTTTACCAATCAGCATCTGCATAGTACTAGAAGGAAGTTTGCTATAATGTCTACTTGTGAACTAGGGTTTCCTCCTCACCCCCACTCCAGCAGCTTAATATAGAACAAACTAAAAATTTTCATTTTACAGAGAAGAACCCGTAGTTAAATTCAGCAGGCAAAGCTTTCCCTTTTCTCCACTACTCATGAATAAAAGCAGAAAGCATTTAGTATGTCAAAAATAATGGAAACCTTCCCTAGGGATATTTTCCATCATGGCCTTTGCCATCATGCATTCTCAGACTCATTACTTTTCACATTGTAGGTTGTTGTTGTTAAGGTGGAAATATAACTAATTCAAAAAATAATACCCACACCATTTCCTTGGAGGCCATTAGTGTTCTTCACTGTCATGTTTTTTTCTTTTTCTTTTTATACTAATGAGGCCAATTTCCTTTCTTTTTCATTTCATTGTAAAATGTATAACACTAATAGATTAGACTGCTTTCTTCCTGTGTTAAGTCTAACACTATATAATACTTTGTTTATACAGTTAGTCACCTTAAAAATAGAAAAATGAAGGAACAAAAAGTAAGAAAAGACCAATTTTATCACTTGCATCATTGAAGGATAAATTCATTGGCACAGAAGTGACAATGTTGCTGACAATGACTTTGGCATAGCCAGATCTCTTTAGTTTAGTGTTTGACAAGTTAAGTGACAAGGAATGGGAAGATGCTATTTGATTTGCAGCTGAGATAAAAGACAATGGATGAGCACACAAAAAGGAGACATCATTACCATAGAGCAGCAGTTGGAAAGAATGGAAAAGGCACAAGCAAAAGCATAAACTTTGCAAAAAATACAGGTATATGTTCCTTTTTTTTTTCCTTTTTTTAATAAATATATTTTATATTGAAGCTTTCTTTTCCCAAAACTAATTGCTTTAAATTAGTTCCAGGGGTCAGGTTTTTTATCACCATTACAGCCAAGCACAAGTGTTTTTATTCCTTTTCATTTTTCCTGGGAAAATAGGAAATAGGATTACAGTGTTTACTCATCTTTCTAGTTTTACCATTGATACAAGTTACAACATCACATTTGGAAATAGATCCAAATAGTGGATTCCTCAATATTATTAAGTTGTGTAATAGATTCTTCTGTTTTTAAAAAATATTTTGTTTCTTGTATTCAGGAATAATCCCTGAGCCTCAAAGCAGAGATTAGCAAAAGATCTGATGAGTCATCTAAAAATGTTACTGAACAAAAATTGCATTACTGGCTCTGTTCCAACAATTCAATATCTTAAACAGCATTTATTCCCTCCCTCTAGGGATATTTTATATATTACAAGCCTTCCTTTGAATGTTCACTGACTGGTTTTGACCAGCCTAGCTGAAAGAACAAAGCTATATATAAATCGTGCATGCACAAAGACATTCTGTCCTTCTTTGTAAATGTACACTTGACAAAACAGAAAATAAAAATGTGTATGAAGATGCTTCCTTGGCAGCTGATGCTCTAAAACACCAGTTTTATTAACATTCACATATACACAGCCGTCCCTGAAATTATTTGGGCTGTGGTAGCTGAGAGTTGAGGAAAATTTAGCTCCCTGACATGAGGGTTTGTCCCAGTTTGAGGTAAAACAGGACCAATTTTATTCAGTAACTTTACATTTTAGCTAGGCCTCTTCTAACTGCTGAAATTACCAGCATGTTGTGCAGAAAACTGTTCGCTCTCAGAGTGATAAGACCCATGTTTATAGTTGATGCCAAGGAATGGTATGCAGAGAGGCTCTTGTTTATCCTTATTGCCATAACAGCCAAGGCCAGCCAACTTTGTTACTTGCCCCGTTGGAGGGTCAGAAGCAGAAAAGGGTAGAGGGGTCACACCTGTGGGGAGGAGCGGACAGGACAGGTGACCCAAAACTGACCAACAGGATATTCCATCCCATCTGCCTCATGCTCAGTATAAAAGCTGAGGGATCAAAGGGGTCAGCCCTCTTTCTTCCAATGGCCGACGTCCGAGGAGGACTCTGTCTCTGCGTCTGCCTTTGATCCCAATCCTGAATCCAGATCTGGAGTCCAGTTCCCATCCTTCACTGAGTCCAATCTGGGACTTCCCCAGTGCTTGCCAGTGATGTGATTGTCATCCTGGGAGCTTGATATGGTTTTGTATATATTTCATTATTTTCTTTTTGTTTTATTATTAATATTTCATTAAAGTAGTTTAGTTCCTTCTAAACTCTTAAGCCTCTCTTTTTCTCTCTCTCTCTCCTGCCTCCCTTTGAAGCAGGGCAGGAGACAGAACATCTGTTGTTCTGCCTGATTGGGCCAATCCTGCCCAAACCACAACAAGGTTCATGGAGAAATTTAGAACATTTGTGGTCTGAGGATTTGTAGCAATCACATCATCTCTGCTACATAGAAGATCTCAGCTGTTCTTTTTCTTTCTAGCTGTAGTAGAAATAGGACTGTCTGATGAGAAAATGTAAGCTGTTTTGCTCATGTCTACTGCTTTACTAGACTTTATACATTTCCTAACATCATGAACATAAAAAAAAACAAATCAAACATGAATTTAGGGATTCATAATGTCCTTTTAGCTCATTACACTTGGAACAGGTTTATTAACTCATAATTCTGGTTGGAGAGTTATGGTGTCCTTAATGCTATCACTTTCCCGACAGTCAGGAAGAAAATTGTGCACATAACGCGGACTTGGGGAGGTTTATGTCTTCTCTTATATCATAGCTCAGTTAGAAAAAGACAAACTAGTCTAAGAAAGACATATTCTGTCCAAGGGTGTTTGGTACATTTTAAAGGCTTGATTTGATTGAAAATAGCTTTCTGTAGTAAATCTAGTATCATCAGTTATAATCTGAGAGCCAAATTCTTATATTTTTATGCATGCAGAGTAGCCCAATGACTAATCCCTGACTTCAGAGGACAAATTCAGAGATGATACATGTACAAATAGTGTTGCTTTGCAAGCAAGGATGCCCAAATTAACCGTAAATTAAGAAAATATTCCATTGATTATCTAAGGAATAGAAACTCCACCACCCCAATTCTTCTCTTTGTAGGATTGCACCAAAATTAATCCATGTACTATCTTAAATTACACAGTGAAGCCTGTGAAAGGGCTGAATATAGATCTGGGAGTACAAGTAGGAAGAGTCTTTATCTAAACTTTAACTATCTGAAAAGAGAATTATTACAAGTATGGCATATCTCCTTGGAGACAGTCAAAAGTACCTCAAAGCAGGATATTATAACAGAACTGAAAGACAACAGTCAGAAGTTAATGTTCATGCCAAGCCATCAGTTTCTATTAGCTGAGGAATTTTAACCAAATCTTTGAAAAAAAAAATGCAAGTGGGTTTTGGTTCAACCACAAGATATGAGTGAAAAGCATAAACAATTAGGTTAAGTATTTTTGCCCATGGCATACAGGAAGTCAGGTGAAATAATGATAATAGAGCATGATTGCTTTAAAAATACATTGAAATAATAGGAAAATTTACTAAAAGAAAACCAAAGCCAAAACAGTAAGTGTTACTGCCCTAGCAAAGGTTTCAGACAAAAGAAAGGGAAAGAAGGACAAGGACACTTTTTGAATGTGAATTTAATATTGATTGTGAGTAGATTGGCAATAGCTGAGGATAACATTCAGAGCTGGGAAAATTTACTAGCTCTTATCAGGTACAGTATAACTGTAAGCTAAAACAAAAATCATAAAGAATTTAAGCCCCAAATTCCTAAATTCTGAGAGTTTGTTCCACAGAATGGAACTCAATAGTCTGTGACTAATATTTAGGTTTAAATATTTCAGAGACACTGTTAAGAATCTTAGAACTGGATCCAAAATAATTATCTCACTAAGTAAGAAGACACTTAGACCTTGCACTCCCAAGGTGGATTCGTTTCATCTAACTTTAGACGGTAAATCAAATATGAAGCTTTTTTCCAAGAGGCATAGTAGAGAAATAAACACAACCAAAGAAGTTTTTATCCCACATGTTTTAAGATCGATCTTAGAATAAGGTGAACCACATTCTGGAAATCCTGCTCTTTCTCTGCTGACTGATGACGTGATTCTAGTGAAGTCATTCTTCACTAATTGTCAGTGAAGGCTGAGGTCAGTCTGGGAGATCTCAGTGCATAGCTGCACAGAGCTAACCGGTATGAAACAACTAAGAGCAGAGACAAGCTTTGAATCTTACCATACAGGCATTTTACTTGAGGGTACAGTTTAGCCTTCTCTTTAACTACAACCCTAACCTTTTTCTTAAAGGGAAAAAAAACCAATGCCTTTTGCAATGGCTTGATGTTTCTCACTATACTTACGGTTGAAGCCCTCATCCAGGAAAGTTTCAGTCTGGTGGCATTCAGTTCAGTATCTTGCCACATTCTAGCCCCCTGGCTATAGAGTACTCTAAGGTTAGAGAACATTCTTCAACCTTCCAGTTAAAGCTGTGCCACTTCCAGATTCTATAATGAAACACGATCCAATTAAGTTTACTTGTGCTGAAAATAAAATGTAGAGGAAACAGTTCTTTCCATGTTATTAGCATACTTATCAAGAAGAATATAGATCTTCATTCTTCTCCCTGTTCCATTAACTGTTCTATACTTTATGCAATGGCTGTTTCATGTAAATTTGTGGACAGTCTTACAAAGTTTAGGTTTGGTCTCAAAATAATCATGTTACATGTCATTCTTTCGGTGGTGACTTTAGCAAAATTCTCAGAGTACAAGAGGCTAGGAGACTATCTGGGAAGCATCATATAAGATTGCTTTTTTTTATACACTTCCTTAGGTATCAACCAGCAAACTCCAGTCTACTGTCAGTCAGGCTACATGATTAGAGGTGATTTTGCTCTTTCCCATTATAGTTCACAGCTTAGTAAAGGGAGATAATGTTCTTATTTGGGCAATATAAAATTCATGTAGTTCTTACATTAAACCAAAAAGTTGAATTTGTTTGTTTTGACCTGTTGGTGGACCACTGGTTCCTTCTCTAACACAAAGTATTCTTAACTCTTTTCTGAAAAAAACCATATTTTAACATGGCTGCTGTGAATGGTAAGAAATTGGTTCTGGCTCTGTGTTTTCTTTGGTGAGAAAAGCACTGCAGATGTAAAAGTAGAAGTGCCATAATTACCCTACTGATATGGAAAGCAATAACTATACCTGCAGTTGTCAGGAGCCTCATGCTAAGCATGCTGTGAGAAAATGTATAAGGTAAAGATTGAGACCCATAAAGATGTCACAAAGAGAAATGTCTAGGTTCTGACTGGGTGTAAGAACTTTGTTACTATTGGTTGTATAGACATAGAAGCCCAATGAACTAAGCCAAAACAGAGTTCAAAACTGACTCATTTCAAGCGTTAGCTGAATAACAGATTATAGCATCTGAGTTGTCAAATCAATGGCATTAATTGAACTGAATAGTTCAATTAACAATAAACACAGTATTTTTCCTTAGAAACAGGAATCTAACTTCTGAAAGCCAGTGTAATACAAGATTTAATTATTTAAGCACATAAATGATGAGGATATTGAGAGAACAGTAGTATGAGACATAAAAGATTACAAGACCTAATAAAAGTACAGTTAAGAATTACTTCAACTAGCCGTATACAAACTAGTCAGGTATACTATTCACATAAGAAATTTAATCTTTAAATTTTTTTTTCTGATGTATCTTACTCCAGACAGCACAAGGGTAGAAGTGATCTGTAAACAGCCAAAATTTTTAAGAAGCTTTACCAAAAGCACAGAGTGTAATGCATCTGGGCTCGTAAGAGGTAAACTACAGAATCCGAAGGGTCTATGAAGAAAATTATCTCTAGAAATAAAAATAATAGACTGGAAACTAAAACCAAGCAAATAACAAAATCCCAGTTCTACATCAGCATCAGCAAGTCAGTTTTAAGACAGATCTTGACCAATTTCAAAACAAAACAAAACATTAAGTGTAGTATGGTTAGTATGGAACTGGATTTAGTAGCACAGGAAACTATGGGCTTACGTTTTCCATATCAACTCTCTGAATAAGGTTGTTATAGTTAAAAAATATGATGATGGGTGGGTACAGACAGGGAAATGCACGTGCCATGATGGTGAGACCCAAGGGCAATCATATTGTCTTGCGCCATGGCTACACAGCCCCAGTGGCTCTTACATAGACCTCTCAATAGCAGAGGCTTACCTTCAGAGAGGTCAGGAATTTTGCCATCTGCTACTGTCACAGAGCTTTTAGTCTAGTGCTTTATTAGTGTTCATGTCAGAATTATTTTTTGTGATCTGGGTTTTACTTTTTAGATGGGAGAGATCTTCTGTTTTTTAACATAACTCACACTTTTCTCATGCATCATACTGCTCTTTAGACTATCCAGTGAGTCTCAGAAAAGATATAGACATGTCTTCATCCTGGTTCTAGTTTTGCATAGAGACAAGCTCTTGCAAGCTTAAAATGGAAATATTTGGAATAAATTCCTCAAAACACAACAGCCTAATGTGATTCCACATATACAATATGTAATAAAATAATTCAAAAACCCAGGGATATCTGCCACTTGCAACTCAAAGGGTCTGAATATTTGATCCAATGTGTTTAGGAAGAGAACTAAGATACTCACTGCTAAACTGAAGAACTTCAAGTCTTTGAAGCTATCTTTTCTTGCTGTAGTTTCCCTAGTACTATTATCTTCCAAAATTTTCTGTAACTTGTGAAAGTGATACTACTCTTAGTGCCTTATTTCCTTTCCTTTAATGCCCCCTAATCTTAACAGTTCACAGTATCCTACTGCTCCTTCCTAGAAACTCCAAAAAGCTTCCTTTAAACTTTGCTGCCTCTACTTTCTTTCTGAGAGGCTGCAGGCAATTTGTCATCAAGCAATGAACTCCGTTTGACACCCTGTATTCCAGTACTTGTACATCATGTTGCAACCCAGTAACTTCAATGTTGTTTTCAGGTAGGTGTCTGTGTCCAATTTAAATTCTATTTGCCTAAGGGTTTTCCCTGTTGGAACTGCCCTAAGCTTCCACACCTGTACAAAAGACATTTTCTCATTTAACCTTGACCCATATCTTATTGCATATAATTTAAGTGAGTGGTTCTTATCATACCAACATTTATTTTCTAATAATGCAGTCTGGAATAGTTTATAAGTCCTTAAACTCTGTAAATTGTGATGCAGAATTATTGGCTATGACAGGATATCTACAATGTTTGCCCTTAATTCCTATGCTCTAACATCTAAAGAATTCAGAATAAAATATCATGAGACTGAAAACACAAGAGGAGTTTGTCATTGACATATACAATGTAGGAAGATAGCAGAGATCTCCTTCAAGTTAAACTAAAATAATACACTCAAGTTTTTGAAATTGTAGTAACTTTTCCCAGCATTTTTTTTTTTTTTTTCATTTATCAGCCAGGATTCCAATGCTTTTTAGCTTTTCCTCACAATTTCCACACCTGAAGATGATGATCTTCTACCTGAAAAGTCGCCTCAGATTTTTTTGCACCATTATCCCACCTTCTGATTTTACTGTAAACATTTCCTGATCTCATTAAAAATTGCCGCTGATTCACAAAAAAGATCCTCTGTATTATACTCCACTGTGGGTGACAAGCAGAATCTTGTCAGTCTTTACATATTGAAAGCAAACAGTGATTCTTAGACTAGCTTGATGGCTTTTGTGACCTTATTAATTATAATCCTTAAATAGAAAAGGTTTGATGCAAGTAAATTTTGCTTATATGACCCCGAAGTGAGACTACTATCCTGAACTTTCAGCTAATATAGCAGTTGACTGTTTTCACATTTTGTTTCATTTACTTATTCAAACTCTTATTCTTTTACCATTGTGAAGTGGAATAAAATGGTATGAAGATTCTGACCTTGGAACACAGTAAAATGAAACACTCTTGAGTGTCCTGATGTACATTTCCAAGTGTGTAATCCTATTGGTAAAGCACTTAAGAGACACTGTTGTTAAACTAGATGTGATAAATAAATTTTTTTTGCCACTAGAAGAACCCTTTAGAAAGCTATATTCTAACCCCATCTGACGCTATTTGGGGATGATATTGATTTTAGAGACACTGATATGTTTCTGTATGTTCTCTGCCAAACGCTTAATGTAATACTTGAATAGCTGCAGGATTTACTTATAAAAATCTATATAAATAAAGGAATATGGCCATCAAGCTTGTTCTAGCTTTACAATATCTACATAAAAATAATCTTTGAAGATATATAGCCTCCTTTTAAGTTTAACAGCTATGAGATTTTGCATTCATTCTTTCTTGATGTTTGCAAGGACTATGTTCTTTGAAGGCTTTCTCTTTTATACCATTTTCATAAAACTAATGTTTCCCATAAAACATTCAAACTCTGTTCTGGTCAGTAACCTTAATGACACAGCGATTCTTACAATGACATTTCTAAAAGTAACAGAACATATTTTGATTCATATTTTTCTTGTTTCTCTAGTTTTATGGGAATATATAAAAGGTAAAGCTATTCTCCGTACCTTCAATACATATTAATAAACTTTAAAATTTCTCCGTTTGGTGAAACAATTTGTTTTTGAAATAGCTATATGATATTGCTTGTCCTTGGTTTTGGATAAATTTTAATGTGTTGGGAGGAAATAATAATATAATGTGAAAGCAATAATGAAATGCCTGCTAATAAAGTGACAGTACACAGTGATACTCATTCAAACCTAAAATTAATGATTCTCTTGAACTACAAAAGACAAAAACATAATAAATAAAGCCATTTAAGCCTATAATGGTGGTCACTTCTGATCCTCTTATGGGTTTAATGGCTTTAAAATGCTCACTCAGTGGAATTTGTAAAACCATCTTAAAATGTAGTGAGTATAATTTTTCCCCAACAGAGAAGCACTTAAAAAAAAAAAAAAAAAAAAAAAAAAAAAGAAAAAAAAAAAAAAAAAAAAAAAAAA
>VYXH01007880.1:16250-29035 GCA_013397275.1 Burhinus bistriatus
AAAGAAGGAAAGAAAGAAAGAAAGAAAGAAAGAAAATATATTTATTTTAGGTAGATCAAAACATTGTGGAGATTTGATGATTTGATCACTCCAAGGAAATTGAATGTGTTTTCTAAAATTCACAACTTAAAGTAGGATGGCTTCTTGAAGATACTCAGGAAAAATACCTTTCATAATAATTTCTCTGTCAAACCTGCAATATTAGATGAGCTAGAGCATATCTTTCCAAAGAAGTGAATATTGATATAAAGATTTGGAGTGATGAAGAATTCATTTTTAAATGCCATAATTTTAAAGCTTTTTCATTACATTAATAATAAAGTCTATTGAAAACAACTTAGCCTAGAATAAGCTTTATCAAGTGACATTTCAGGGGATTTCATTGAGAGCAAAGCATTGGATGATAAATACCAAACTTAAATATGATTCATTTTTTGGTGCTCCTTAACGAAACTTAGAATTCAATTCAGTTGAACTCTACTTTGAAATCCCCAGGAATGTCAGAATTTCTGGCTCTGTCCAGCTACGCATCACATTTTTTATTGCTAGTGTCAAAATTCTGTGGCACTGGAGCACAACTAGACTCACTTTACACAGCATATAAGCTAAACTGAACTGTGATATCTAAAACTGTTATAGGTGGATGAAAGTTTTGGAGTTAAAATTGAAACCAATCAGAACTCCGTACTTGAAAAGCAAGTTCTCTGATGTTCAAAGCAATCTCTTCCCCAGGACTGCAAACTCAACCCATTCCTTTCACTTATGGAGCTTTTTCATGGGACGGCTTCTTTTTTAATGTTTATACTTTACTGTCCTTATTTTGCTCACCCCCATGCAGCTGCATACTTTTTTGAGCATACATAATTTTATTTGAGTATATGCGTGGTACTTCTTCAGTAAAATGTTGATCATTCTATTTATCCCTGGTGCCCAAACACAGTGAAAACAAAAATTCTCTGTCCCCTAATAGTCTAATTCTTCTAATTTGATCAACAATAGATCTACATGAATGATTCAGTTTTTAACTAAATACCAGGTGAAAAGTTCCAGCAGGAAATAGCTAGTAGTCTGTGCCCCAACAGCAGGAAGGTTTTCTGGACTTGTACAGTATTGTTACAAAGGCTGGATTTTCCAGTCAGTATCTTATAGGAATGTTGAAAATAAATTTTAAGCTAATGTGATGCAAAGTGGTCTCACCAGGAAGCGCAGTTTTCACTCACATAGATTTGCAATCTCATTTACTTGTGTAGACTCACTAATCTGATTGTAATCATGTTACTTATCTTTTAATTTTGTGTGTGGCAGATGTACATCAGAAATGACATACAGGTGGGAATATCATATATTAAATCAGTTTAATCACATTTAAATATCTCAAGGTTTGGTCTTCTGTACAAAGCTGGTTCTTAAACAGACAGACTAAAAAAATGTAACAAAGTCATAGTTACATACCTATCTCTAAGCAAAGTTAAAATGTTTTAACATTATAATTGACCTTAAAATAACACAATTATTTCCCACAATTAAGAAGTCTCAGTCAGGTGTTTGATTATTTTAAGACTGATAGAAAAATTGTAGTGCTTATTGAAGCAAGTATATATTTCCTCCCTGTTCAAGGGGAAATCACAGTCTTTAATGAATTTATATTTATAATTTAATATTTCATCTTAACAGAGATATTACTGTGCTCTCTCAAACACATATGCACAATGCCTAATTAGATTTCATCCTGTTCGGTTGCAGGTCAAGGGATTTGGACTTGAATCCAGGAAAACCATTCATATTCCTTGCATGATTTTAAATGTACCTTAATTTCCTGTAGCACTGCCATTTGTGGTGATGATACTTCTGAAGACGGGGGTTCTTCCAGTGGCAGTAGGGTTGTTGCTAATTCATATCAGGAGGGTCTTCTAGTGTCAGTAAACATGGTAGTACTTAAGGTGATACCATCCTTCTCTTGTCTGTCAGTCCCTTCTCCACTATCAGTCTTTATGACTTTTGCTGGGAGCACCTTGTTACTGCCACTAAAATCTCTCATGTCTGGGCCTACTTCTTCAGAATAGTGACACATAGTGCTCTAACAACTTCTGTAGCTTAACTATGTACTTAAGAAGACTCTGTGTGAGAAATATTTTATTAAATATATATATATAATAAAAACATTTTATACAAAAAAGAAATTACATATCCTCCCCAAAAATGAATGCATACATTCAAAATAGCATGCATACAACTTGTGTAGATAAATGACTTTTAGCATATCTAAATCTCAAAGACTTTATATGCCATTTTCTACATATATTGCTAGGGAGTTGCTAAATATGACATCAACAGAGCAAGGCTGCCACAGCTTCATGCCCCTGGGTCCAACCAGTGGCATGTATTCCCGGTAGGCGCACACATAAACACGTGTATACAGTCCATGTTCACTTGTACACGTAGCCAGCCACACTGGCCAACACATACAGGCACATGCACAAGCAAACAACACCAACAGCCTCATCCTGTTCCCTTCTCTGGCTGATCTGGATGAAGATCCCATAGTGGGAATAGATACAAATATATAATGTTCACCCCTCCAGCAGCTAGGATTAGACACTCAGTCTGCCCAGTTGCTGTCCCTGGATCCCAGTCCTGGGCGTGCCACCTCCGAGGCCACAACCCCACTCCAGCTGCTGGTATTCAGGCCTACACACACACGTACACACTACATATCCCTTCAGTAAGTGGAATTAGATGCACTAGAGCTGAATCCTCCCTCTCCCCCATTGTCCTCCACTTAGATAGTCATACACACAAACAGGTCTCCCAATCAATCTCCAGAGCCCAGAGTCTCTCCAGCAGTTGACTGATGCCACCAGTACCCAGCTCCTCCAGCTACCTCAACCACACACACACCTGTTCACATGCATATCTGGTCCCAACTACTCACTAGCTAGTCTGACTTGATATTTGCTAGTGATCCTACTCTGACTTATGTACCCACACATCATCATTGCTGGTGGTGCAGACACACAGACCCTCTGGCATTCCAGTCACTGCCACTTAGACCTCCCATACACATACATGCACACACAAGAAAGCCCCTCACCCAAGAAAATACTTAGAAATGGAATTTAATGAGAAGACAGGACAGACTGTGTTGATGGAGTGTAGGACACGGCCAGGGAAGTGCACTGACCAGCATTGTGCAAGCAACCAGCCTCTCCTATCCCCTTCTCCCTCTAGAGAACAAGTCTTATGAGGAGCAGCGGAGGGAACCGGAGTTGTTTAGTCTGGAGAAGAGGAGGCTGAGGGGAGATCTTATCGCTCTCTACTTGAAAGGAGGTTGTAGTGAGGTGGGTATTGGTCTCTTCTCCCAAGTAACAAGTGATAGAACAAGAGGAAATGGCCTCAACTAGCACCAGGGGAGGTTTAAATTGGATATTAGGAAAAAATTCTTCACCGTTATCAAGCATTGGAACAGGTTGCCCAGGGAAGTGGTTAATACCTGGAGGTATTTAAAAGTTGTGTAGACGTGGCACTTAGGGACATGGTTTGGTGGTGGTTTTGGCAGTGTTAGGTTGATGGTTAGACTCAATGATCTTAGGGTCTTTTCCAACCTGAATGATTCTGTGATTCTATGATTCTATTTTTCCATGCTGGCTACTCCCCAAAACACCTCAAACACCTTTTCCTCTCCTTTGGTCTTTCCCTAAACATACTGTTGTCTTGTACAATCCCCAGAAGTGCTTCTCCTGCATTCAATCAGAAGTCCCACACCCCTGTAGGCAATAACCCCTCTCAGTCCAAAAGCTGAACCAGACAGCTGCTCCCCTCAACTTGTATGATTAAGCGTCACAACTGGCCACTGGGACTGGGGGTCCTCTGACATGGCTCAGGGAGGGCAAGTGCAGGGTGTCCATTTCTCTGACTGGCTTACTGGGTTTCCTCCACATGTTGTTCTTCTTCCTTGCTCATTTGTGTTTGTGAAGATGGACCTTTTACAGGTTTCTCACTCTCCAGGGATGGGCCTGGGAACAGCTGCATGAGGGTATTATTTGGGTTTTCACACATGCCATTACTCCACCCTGCTCCTGTGTGTGTGGAGATGAACTTTTTCCTCATGTAACTGTACACAGATCAGTCAGCTGTACCTTGAAATGACAAACTAAATGCTTGACTGTGGCTGTCCATCACCAAATGAAAATGAATACCAAATCCAACTATTTATAAGGTATCTCAGAATCTTGACAAAGTGACTTATTACTTGGCTGAAAGTTGTCCATGATCATTACGTATGCTTTTTCTACTGTGTTTGGTTTTCAACTAGTTTATATAAAAACAGCTATTTTAACCACTTTCCTGCAGTAAACCTTCACAGATCTTGCAACTTCATGTTCCCCTTCACCATCTTTTTGTCTCTTCTTTATCGGAATACTGTTGGTAAGATCAAAATCCTACAGCAATGGACAAACATCAAGCTTGGTAGAAAAGTCACAATATTATGTGCTTTTATCTAAACTTCTTGTGTTGCAATAAGAGAAAACATATGATATTATTTATTGATAATCTAAACTAATATAAAGGAACATTCACCCAGAAAATACAGGTAAATAAATATACAGATTCAACCATAAAAATGTAAGGATTTATATAGAGAGAAACTTAGAAAGCAACTTTAATTAACCTAGGTCTATATTACAAGCCAAAGCTAGCATAGTTGTGTCAGTCAAACAGATTGTAGACAGACACCACACTACAACTGGCATGCAGGTGGAAGACCCCTGTTACAGTCATGCCCTCCAGCTGCTCATTATTACCCTTTTGTCAGCAGAACTGGGAGGGCAGTAACCTCCAGCAGAGTGGTTCCAGTCATTGATCCCTCAAACTCTTCAAGCAAAATCACCCAGGTGAGTGCAAGCAATTTAAATAGTTGGCTTGAGGGTAAGGACAGATATCCTCTTTCAGACCTAGCTGTGTTGACAGTTGTTCCTAGTCCTCTCTGTGCTGGAGTCCATGCCACTCAGAACATCCAACTGAGTTGTAGATGTTTCAGGACTATTTCTGAGACAAGCTAGCTGAGACCTGCATACATACACACTGTTTAAGCTCAGTTGCTAACCTGATGGTAACAGATTCTGTGGTAGTCTCTGTTTTAAGCTGTATCATTTGGAAACTTGACTAGTTTTCTTCTGAATGTGGATTAAACAGAACTCGCCAGAAACGCTTTACCTGCTGAGATGTGGAAAGGGGTGAAAAAGGGGACAGATAACTGCTACTACTATATCAGCACCTGCAGAGGTGTCTATTTGTACCTTTAGCCAGTTAATAAGGGTAAAAGATGTGATCTTTGATTGACATAGATTTGTTCACAAGTGAAGAGGCTTTACGGATACCATTATAAAGCTGCATTAGTTCTGTTTGAGCCACATGTTAGAAAGACTTCCTATACTTACTCAAAGCATGCTTTTTCATCCATGTTAGTGTCACGGCGCCAGTAAAATATAGATGTTGCATCAGATCTCAGGTTCCAAATGTACTACCCAAACAAATGCGCTAACTAGAAGAAAACTGCGGTAAAAGCAATATATAAGGAGATAGTTTTACTTACATTCTATCAGCTATTATCAAACCTGAGCCTTCTCTAAGTTAGTGCAACTAAATGTGAGGATGTTAGGATACAAACTGCAAGTACTGCTGAAACTGCCTATTCAGAACACAAATCCCCCCTCCTATTAAAATCCAGACTTTTCAGAATGTGAGCAACAAAGATTCAGCTCATTGTGCTTTTAAACATTGGAAAATGATTTTATAGATAAATCTAACCTCTCTTTTATTAAATACAAGAAAACATCTTAGAAAGGGAAAACCGTATTTTAGTATTTGTGACACACTGAACACAAAGATTTTGGTAGAACTGAGTGTATTATAAATGCATTAGCTATAAATATTGTGTTCGTTTTGTAACTGTGTTAAAACCGCTGCTAGGCAGCAGTGTTATTGGTCTGAAGGGATTTAGTGAAACAGACCTTTCACTCAGGCCCCTTCCAGCCACACAGTAAGCAGGGGCCGGACGGAGGCACAGAGCTCAGCTGCGGTGCACACGTACTAGAGGAGCAGTCCCTTTTGCTGATGCCTTTCAGCGACTGCAGCTCAGTGTGTTATCACAGTGCACTTTCCGCATGTTTCAGTGATACAAAGAGGCTGTGACTCCAGTCAGTGATTCTTTGACTGAAACGAACGTCATTCAGTAAAACGTACTGAACGCTTCTTCAGCATGATTCCAAAAAGATGTAACAGAGTTATGTGAGCTTAAGTGAGCTAATAAAGAGACAAAATGAATACAGTAGGGAGGTCTTTATAATGGTCAAGCAACTCTGTGCTAGGGTCATTAGCAGACACTTAGGCTGATATCTTCATTGATAGTTATGGTACTTACATGAGTGAAATCAAGCTGGTACTCATAGATTAACATGCACTGTAATCACAATCATTTTGTCATATGGAAATACTCTTAATTTTTTAAGTTTGTTTTGCAGTGGCATTAACTCTGGCAAATTCTACTTTTACTGGTACTTATGTCCCCTTCTCAATATAAACATAAAGTGAATCAATTATATGTTGATTAGCGTTAATGCCTTTCTCCAAGAGCCCCAAGCATCATAAGTGAAGTAATGGTGGTGAATAAATGTCCTTAAAGATAAGCTAGAGTAAAAGCTTCAATCTTAAATGCTAAAAAAATTTACTGAGGTATTTAGTTCCATATACCATTGCTAGTTACCTGAGTGGCAGACTAACTTTTATCTTGATTGCTGCAACTTTTCCTTTAGACTCTGATGCTAATCTTAGCTCTTTAATCTATTCAAATCACTGCTGCTAAAATTGTCTTCCTCATCTCCCATTTCTTCTGTTACATGTCCATAAAGAGTCCAGGTACTGATACCCTCTTCCACAGTGCATTAGATAGAAGATCTTCGTCTTCTTCAAGACCTTATACAATTTAGACCTAATTTTGTTTTATACCTCTTCATCTCTCCTCTGCATTGCCACAGCTGAAGGTCTTAATGTTCTGTTCTCTCTCCAAATTCTACTTTAGATTTTAATGCTGACCTATTTACATGCAGTATATTTCCTGTTCCAAAATTTTATTATTCAAAACTTTAAAAAAATAAATTTCTTTTCTGAAGTTATTAATTATTATATCAACAAGAGAATAAGGGAGAATAAAAAGCAGTGTAGTAAAGGTTGAAGTTACTATTTCTTAAGTTTCTCCTGCTCCTACTGAGAATATAGCATTGCCACATTTTGTACAGTAAAAATACTGATAATTATCATAATTGATAATACTGTACCTACCTCTAATTGTCTTACTCATAGAATACCCTGAAGAAAGCTCCTATTTAGCAAAATGTTTTTCTGATTTCATGTGAAACAGAAACTTATAAACCCAAAATAGATACTTCAGGTTATGTTCCTAAAACCTTATTTAGCTGGGTACATTACTGGCCTGCTTTTTGTTACAGCTGGGTGTTCCGAATCTTTCACTGGAGTTGCTAGATGCTGGAAATGAGCCTTCCAAATGGAAAGCCAAAAACATTCCATCTTCTCTCTGAAACTATTTTTTGTGTATTACATACATGCAGTAGCATTAATTGGCTTGCTTACCTGTTAACCTTCTTTGCAGCCCTCAGTACAAAAAGTCTCTTGGAACATATTTCAACATTCATTAATTCTGACAATTTATCATCACTACCTCATAGTTAGTGTGTCGGTGACAACAAGTCTTACAGAGAACTTCTAAATGATGTCCCCTGGGATGACATTTCACGGCATGCTCAACCTTACTGGTAAGGTCAGTGACACAGATTTGCTTTCAACAATGTAATCCAGGCCAAGAGTGACAGCCAGACTATTCAGCATGACAGAAGAGAGGAAGGTTTGAAAAGGCTTTTCATTTGTAAATGACAGAAACAAGCCATGCTGGGAATTCCAAACTTTGCCCAGCTAGGAGCATCTTTGAACAGAATGGTTCACTACTACTTGGACTGGTTTAAGGTGTAGAAGGTGAGATGTTAGTGTTTTGGCTCCATCATTCCCAGTATACCTAAGCAGAAAGGCACTCTTACAGAAGTTATTAATGCCTTCCTAGTGATTCTGGCATCAATCTATGTATTTACAATCTTTCCATAGGGAAACATCACTTGCCATTGACAGGCTTTCTAACAGTTTATTTCCTGCCCTCCTCTTTTAGCAAGCACAGATGCTTCTTTAACCTCCATTTGATATTATGATTGCAATGTTTTCTTTCAGTTGTGAACTTTCCGGAACAGCGTAACCACACGTTTAGGTATCAAGTCCTTAAATCATCTGAAGAAAATATAGAGCAAATTCATTCATCAGGTGGAAGTTTTCCTCATGCTAAAATAACTAGAATTATCTTAACTCATTTACATAGACATGGATACTCTTGTGATACACTTGTGAGCATTTAGAAATCAAAAATTAATTGACATAAAGGTAAATGAAAAAAAAATACATAGAGACTACAAGATTTGCTGGTGGATCGAAATGATTCATGGTCTCCTAGGACTTGTTTCTCAATACAGACCTCAATAAAGCTGAAAGAAAATAGGGGTCAAACTTTGTTTTGTTTATCATTTTCATTTTCATACAGTTCAAATGGTTATTATCTGCTGTACATTCAGAGACTAAGGTCAGATTTAAGCAAATAATATCCAACTTTGGCACATACATGTTACAAATGGTCAGTAAAATGTCTTAGTACCTCACCCCATGGTCTCTCATGCCCACCGTAATTCGCCTATACCTTGCTCCTTCTACTTGGTTATGTGATTAAAGATTCACCTTTAAAACCATGAAGAAACACAGAACAATGACAGATGGAAGAAACCCAATAACGCAGGGCAAATGGAGGCCCTGGAGGTATCAGAGGGGAGCCACCAGCCCCATGGCCCAGGTGTGACACCCTTCACAATGAGTCAAAAGAAGAGCCTTATGGATGACTGGGGGATTACTGCCTACAGGACTGTGGGAATCATTATGGAATGAGGGGAATAGCATTTTGGGACTGTACAAGACTTATTATGGGATGTTAGGGCAGGAACCAAAGGCAAGGAAAGGAATAGATCAAGACATTTTGAGAAAGAGCAACCATGGAAAAGTAGATGTTTATGAGGAGAAAGGGGCTGGTCATATGTAAACAGGTGGGTGGTCAGTACAATTGAGGGGCTGCACTCTCCACCTGGTCACCAAAGTCTGTCCTGCCTTTTAACTGAACTCCATTTCTAACTATTTTCATGGATGAGGGAGTCTCTCATGTGTGTGTATGTGTGTGCATAGGAGGTCTAAGTTCCAACAAGTAGAGTTAGGACCACAGATCACAGGGTCGGGGGAGGCATAGGTCTAAGTGCCAACAGCTAGAGTGGGGCTGCAGGCCTCAGTGGCTTGTCCATCCAGCGGCTGGATACACCGAGTATCTAAGACCAGCTTCTGGAAGGATCCGTATTGTATATATGTACACATATACTTCCGCCCCGTCCCCACTAACTGGCCTGATTAGCCAGAATAGGGAGCGGAGTGAGGTCATTGGAGCTGTTGGTGGGAGTGCTTTGTTTTCCGTCTGTATTGATACATGTGGCCTGTTGTGTGCATATGCATGTACGCATTGCGTGTATGTGTACATGTGCGTACCGGGGACTCAGACTCCTTACTGGCTGGATCCAGTGACATGGAGTTGCAACAGCCTCAACTCTGTTGGGCTATCAGACTTGTCAGCTACTAACAATTTCTACTTTAGTCCTTCCTGCCACAGACTTACAGGTTCTCTTGTTCAGCAGCAACAGAGGTAGTAATGCCTTTATCTAACAGAATTAAAGCCTATTCAGATCCCATCTAAGAGAAAAAATTTTGTCTCACCCTTGCTTTAATTGTATAGATGACAATTACCGACAAAACTATAGCAGCTGCATGCTTGGCTTCAAAATCATTTAGATAATTTTATGTACCTTATTTAAAGCCTCTAGCTTTCAAGAAAACTTAAAAAAATAAAATAAAATAACATACCCCAAAACAACCCGGTCAAAAAACCCCAATCCTCAATGTCATCTATGCTATATATTGAGAAGAACATGATTTAAAAAAAGAAATAATTTAATTTGAAAAGGAAATAAATACAGGGGCATGCATATGAACTGTATAAAAAAGCCTTTAAGATATCCTCTGATGTTACATGAGCTCTCTTCGAACAGTCACTGAGTAAGAAGTTTTAGTAATAATGTTCCTTTTCACCACAAAAATCTCAGTTATGAAACCTTTTAAGCAAAACAGTAATGACTACTGTGTAATTAAAAAGAATGCAGGGAAATTGTTCTCTCAACACTGAAACAAATTACTTCCTTGTCATCCTGACTTTAGCAATTAAGATTTTACCAATGAAAAGGGAAGATAAACAGTAATAAAGGATTTACTTTATCATGTTAAAGAAACAGAATCTGTTGCTTTTCATGCTGAAGTCATCACAAGCATGATGTTCATGTGAGGTCATAGGAAATATGGTTGTGATTGAGCATCAATACATCATTATATAGTTTTTACATTTTCAAATAATGCTATCTCATCACTGCAATGAAAATAATAGAAAGAGCTAGATTCAGTAAAATATGTAGACATTTACAGATCAGATATCATAATACTTACCTTTTAGGCATTGCTTTGCCTGAAATCCTGTGTCGGGTGGTCGATGAGACAAAAGCAAAGTACCTCAAAATGATAATCCATATTACTACCGAAGTAATAATTATTTACTTGCCCATTGGTTTACTTAGAAGTGAATCGTAGAGAGCACTGCAGAAGTCTGAATTCATACCTCTCCTCAGCTCCCATTACGTCTTAGTTGTTCAGTGCAGCAATGTCTGTGCTACAAGCTGACTAGCTACCTGATTAATGCACTAATTTAGGATAGCTTGAAACACTACTAAAGTTGAGCAGATTTCTGGGGAATGTGGGCAAACATTTGTCACATGGATGCAAATAAGGTAAGTGAAGGACCTATTCCTGCTACTTACAGAGCAGAGACAGCTTAGAAAGAATGTCCTTACTCCTGCCAGCCGCAGTCACAGTTCCCATTTGAGATCAGGTAATTGACTGTGGTTGAGTTTCTGTTCTATTTAAACAAAAACCCTGCCGTATTAGCTGAAATCACCAAAGGCATTGTAAACTAATGCCTGGAAAGGGTCTAGAAGAGCAACACTGTCAGGTACAGATCAGTTAGTCAAAGAAGCTGCCCCTTTTTCAACTGCTTTTTAGACTGTAACTGCCAACTCTTACATCAGCAGTAGGCCTGGTGCATGCAAATGCATCAGCCATGAATTGAAATTTGACTTGCAAGCAAATGGGCCATAGCTGAGATTAATATCAAGGACAGCTCATTAACAACATATTTTAGGAATGTCCTTAAGCAACTGAATCTGGACAACAGCAAGATTCTGCCCACTTGTAAACTGGATTTTATCAAGAGGATAGATGTTTGGTGTTTACATCTAGTTACTCAAAGGATTGAACAGTGTCCTTACTTTTAAAGTTGGGTGAGGAGAAAAGAAAGCCTGCTACTACCTACTTTTTATGAAATATTTTTGAGGTGTCTGGTTTTGGTTGGGATAGAGTTAATTTTCTTTATAGCAGATGATATGGTTCTGTGTTTTAGATTTTTGACGAAAACAATACTGATAACACACTAATGTTTTACCTTTTGCTGAACAGTGTTTGCACACCATCAAGGCCTTCTCTGTTTAGCACTCTGTCCCCGCACTGAATAGATGGAGGGGTTTAACAGATTGGGAGGGGACACAACCTGGCAGATGATCTAAACTAACCAAAGAAATATTGCATACCATAAAATATTATGCTCAGCAATAAACGGGAAAAGAGGGACTTTTAGGAGGGTTAGCCATCTTTTGCTCAGAAGATGGCTGGGCATCAGTCTACCCATGGAAGGCGGTGAATGATTGCCTTTGCATCACTTATTTTCTTTTCTTCTCTCTCCCACTTAGCCTTCACTTACTAAATAATGATTATTTTATTTTTATAGAATCATAGAATCATCCAGGTTGGAAGAGACCTTTAAGATCATCGAGTCCAACCATCAACCTAATACTGACAAAACCAATGACAAAATCATGTCCCTAAGAACCACGTCTACCCATCTTTTAAATACTTCCATGGATGGTGATTCCACCACTTCCCTGGGCAGCTTGTTCCAATGTTCGATAACGCTTTCAGTGAAGATTTTTTTCCTAATATCCATCCTAAACCTTCCCTGGTACAACTTGAAGCCATTTCCTCTTGTCCCATCTCTTGTTATTTGAGAGAAGAGATCAACCCCCAACCCCCCTAGAACCTCTTTTCAGGTAGCTGTAGAGAGTGATAAGGTCACCGCTCAGCCTCCTCTTCTCCAGGCTAAACAACCCCAGTCCCCTCAGATGCTCCACAGAAGACTTGTGCTAGACCCTTCAACAGCTTCGTTGCCCTTCTCCAGACATGCTCCAGCACCTCAATATCTTTCTTGTAGTCAGGGGCCCAAAACTGAACACAGTATGTGAGGTGGGGCCTCACCAGTGCTGAGTACAGGGGGATGATCACTTCCTTAGTCCTGCTTGCTACACTATTCCTGATACAAGCCAGGATGCTGTTGGCCTTCTTGGCCACCTGGGCACACTGCTGGCTCATATTCAGCTGACTGTCAACCAAGACCCCCAGGTCCTTTTCTGCAAGGCAGCTTTCCAGCC
>VYXH01007880.1:29535-116300 GCA_013397275.1 Burhinus bistriatus
ATGGAGATTCTCCTTATTGCTAATATATTTACAGAAACATTTTTTATTGTTCTTAACATCAAAGCCAGGTTAAGTTCTTGTTGGGCCTTAGCCGTTCGAATTTTAACGCTACATAGTGTCATATCATCTTTGCAGTCCTCCTGAGTGGCCTGCCCTTTCTTCCAAAAGCCATAAATTTTCCTTTTTTCACTGAGTTGCAACCATAGCTCTCTGTTCAGCCAGGACGGTCTTTTTCCCCAATGGCTCATTTTTCAGTACATGGGGACGGCCTGCTCCTGCACCTTTAACTTCCTTCTTGAAGAACATCCAGCTTTCCTGGACTCCTTTGCCCATCATTTTATCTTGATGCACAAGTTTTCTTCCTTTTATTCTTCGTATCCTCTTTCCCTGTTCTGCTGGGGGAGGGAGAGAAGTGAGGGAGCAGCTGTGTGGTGCTTAGCTGCCCACTGGAGTTAACCCACAACAGGAGGATAAAACATTCTTTCAGCAAACGGAAGACCACAGTTTAGCCATGCTCTCATTCTCAATGAATTCATATCAATGTTTTTCCTGGGAGATTATGAGATCTCTGCAAGATTATGATTATCAGGTTATGAGCTAACTATGCAAACTCTTGTAGAGTCTCTTCAATGTTGTGCCACCAGCCCAATAATTTAGATTCTTTCCTATCATTGATAGTGATGTCAAATCTTTTCCCTGTCTAATGAACATCTTCAAATATAATATCTTGTGCCATCAAAAATTACATGTCATGTTCTTGTCATTTTTTCTGTTTCTTGCAACCTACCCTTTTGCTTTGCTCTTACAGAGCTAAAAAAATGGCTCAGTAAATGGCAAATGATTATGCTGTTCAAATGCTCTACTAAATAGCATTAAAATTTGAAGATAATTGGTAAAAAATATAATGTAAATCTTCAACAATTTTACTTAATTAAAGTCTTTTTGGATTTTTGTTGGTGTTTTTTCATCCCAATAATTATCTGTGGTTTGTTTTTTTTTTTCTTTTCTTTTGCTGTTAGTAAGAAAAGAAACTTTATTTCAGTCTGAAAGGTCTGTACAATTAACTCACTTTTTAATTTTAATTTTTCCTCTGCTCTGTACATTCATATTAATCAGGCAAGTTTTTCCTGTTATTTCTGTTAAGAGATATTTCAGTTACTACACATCAATGCACATTTTAATGGTGGAGCCAAATGACAAAAATGTAAAATCTTGATCCTATGGGATCTATACATGATTTGGTATCATATTTTCAAATATATTCAAGTGTGTCATTTAGACACCAGTACACCATTTCCTAATTAAAAATACCTAAATAGCCTGAGTCTCACTGAAAATAAACTAGAGATTTTTCTCTAATTCTTCCTTAAATAATTTGAATACTTTCTGTGTGCTTTCATTGTCTCTCAGAATATCCTGACTCCTCATTTCAGATAATTTTAAACAGTTAAGATACTCTAATATGTTTTTAGCTAAAATATTTTTTATCTCCAGCCTAAGAATTCTCTGAGAGAAACTATCTTTCCAACACAGCACATAACCTTAATTGCTACAGCTGTCTAGCTTCATAATTTTAGTGACTGCAGGTCAGTTTGGAAAGAGAGTTGTGTTCATGGTAACCCGATTTCAGACACTTATCTCTCTTTTGGGTTTGCTTTGCGTTTGTTTGGTTGTTCTGTTCCGGTTTGGTTTGGGGTTTTTTTGGTAATCTGTGCCTTAAATACTTGCTGAATCAAGATTTATTTAAAACTTACATGCAGAAGTGTTTTTGGGTATAGGGGCCCTTTAAACCCTCAGATGAGCAGGTGGTTCCATTTTGAGAGAAAAAAAAAAAATCAGTAAGACTCAGTTATGTGGCCTTTCTACCACCTGGCAGACTTCAATACACTGTAAGAGGTGTTTTTCTTGAAGTAAAGATGGTTGTTTTTACATTAGTTGTTTCCTGAGAGGTTAGGTATTTTATAAGTTGAAGACTAGCTTCCTTTTGGAGACAGATAAATGAAGTTACTGGTGTGTTTTGCACTTTATCTAGCATTCAAATCTGCTCAGGCTTATTAAGGTGTTTGATGCTAAAGCAGCTGGGCTACCTGGCAGTAGGTTTAGCTAGTCTAAAGGAAGGATGCAAAGGTGAGATAGATTGCACACAGAGCAAAGTCTGGTAATGAAACTGTGAATTTTACTGTTGTTATTAAGTATCTACAAGGGACTTCTTTTGTATTATTATGCTTACTATTAAGGCATAACAACTCAAAAGGTAATTATGTATTTTTGAAAGTCAGTTATCTTTGCTTTCAGTATTGCATATTTTCTTTTTACTAAAGCAAGGAGAAAGCTGGTATCTAACTGCTCAAAAAAATATATCACACCCTCACAAAAAAAAAACCCACCAGCGAAATTTTCCAGGTTAACCTGAAAGCTCTTAAGTAGTTTTCTGTTTTCCTTCTGTATGCTCCGATTTGGATAGATTAGTGCTGTTCCACTAAATTTCAGGATCTTGGGAAGGCTTCAGCAAAAATCATAGCTGGTATGAATTAATGAATTATTTTAACTTATCATGTGCTATTGGCCTCTGTTTTGTAGTGTGACAGCCTAGCTTTTATCTAGTAATCTACTGGGTTGAACATGTGCTGAGGAAAGAAATCAGTTTTGGGCTATAATCAAATAAAAGGGGATCGAAACCCATTTCACATCTTGCTTAGGATACAGAGCAAATAATGGGATTTTCTTGCCTTCTTCTGAAGTGGTTGTTTTGTAGAAAGAAACATAAAACTGCTAGGGTTGTGATGCTCAGTTGGAATTCCATAGTGGAGTGGTTAAATCCCAAAAGCAAAGCCACATCCAAACAAAAAAAGAAATCTGTTTAACTAGTACTGGTGTTGATGTTGTGCACGCAAGCTCCACATTCAGTAACTCTGGAGAAAATAGCCCTATTTCAATGACTTGGTTGATTTTAGTTAGTTATTTGTAGTAATAGACAGGATACAACTGTGCCGTGGTTTAACCCCAGCCAGCAGCTAAGACCACGTAGCCGCTCTCTCTCTCTCCCCTCAGTTGTGATGGGGGAGAGTGTCAGAAGAATAAAAGTGAGGAAAAACTCATGGGTTGAGATAAAGACAGTTTAATAGGTAGAGCAAAAGCCACACATACAAGCAAAGCAAAACAAGAAATTCCTTCACTGCTTCCCATCAGCAGGCAGGTATTCAGCCGTCTCCAGGAAATCAGGGCTCCATCATGTGTAACAGCTTCTTGGGAAGACAAATGCCATAACTCCAAACATGTATATGTCCTTATTTCTTCTACTCCCGCCCCCCTCCCCCCCCAGCTTTATATACTCAACATGATATTATATGGCATGGAATATTCCTTTGGTCAGTTGTCCTGGCTGTGTTGCCTCCCAATTTCTTATGTGCTGGCAGGGTGGTATGAGGAACAGAAAAGGCCTTGACTGCTCAGCAACGACCAAAACCACCAGTGTGCTATCAAAGCTATTTATCATCCCAAATCCAAAACAAAGCACTACACCAGCTGCTAGAAAGAAAGTTAGCTCCATCCCAGCTGAAACCATGACAAACTGTATTAATGTGGTAGTTACCTGTGTGGAGTCCTAATACGAAGTATGGAGAGGCATAGGTGCTTGCAATAGGAACTAGACTACAGGAAAGGACTTTTCTTCTGACTGCATTTCAGCACCCAGACAAGTTGGTACTGACAGCTGATCTCTATCACAGAATCAGTGGGAAGTATTCAATGAATCACTAATCTGACCACTTCCATAGGAACTAGGAACTAATGCTATTTGATCCTTAATGACGCTATTTTAAAAGACATTTATTAGTTTGTAAAAGAATACACTCATCAAGCTATGAAAGACTCCAGGAAGGATTTTTTTTTTTTTCTTCCCCCAAATGAAATCCATTTTCTCTCTTATTCTTTATGTAAAATGAGACAGAAGGTTAATACTATTCTAGTGGGTAGGACAGTTAAGTAAAGAAAGAATGACTGTTATCTCTCCTGATGAATATTCAATTCTGCAAGTTTCAATGAAGTAAGTCAGAGCACCTTATGCAGAACTGTTTTGTGACTAGGTAGGTGTGGAGAAAAATGGTATATAAGATGCAGGACAGGTGCTACCTATTGGATGTCTGCTCTAATAGTTCGGAATGTGCCTTAACGCTTACTTTGAAGAAAATGAAAGCTACTATAATGATCCTATTTGATATATGGAAAGTCTATTCCAAAGAATTTCTATTTCCCTATTAAAATCCCACTTGTTGTGTCTGGTGGGCTAAATGCTTCTATTGACTCCGTCTGTCATATTTAAACTGCATAAATGAAAATTCATTTTTACTATAACAATTTTTTAAGCTATGTCAGCATTCTTTTTAAACATTTTACATGTTTGTTGGAAGCACATTCCTAACAGTTGCTGAAAAGCTTGAAGTTGGCAAAGCTTCCCAGATTTGTTAAAAACTCTTCTTTCCTTCGGATTTTTTTTATTTTAAATGCTGCTGATGTTTTTTTCAGTATAAAAACAACAGTTCTAATCAGAACAGTTTCTCAAACTAACTGAGGTATCTAAGCATTTAAAATATGACTAAGAAACACTCCCTTAAAATTACTTAAGTTTCCTGATGTTCTATTACTTGTAAATGTATGTCTTTACTATTTCAGAAGGTTTGTAAGCTTCTGAAAATAGCTTATTCATATCATAAAAGCTCTCTCAACAGAAATGCAGTGTCTTTCTCCATGTGATTGTAGGTTTGTTTCACAGTGCTTGTCTGATTTCCCCCTTCCTGCTTCTCCTGTATGACTAATCACTGAACAAAGGACAGCAGCAGCAACTGTTTTCCTTATGCTTCCTGCTACCCACGTACAGGTGAGGCGTCTGGATCCCTTAATACTAGAAAAGGATATTGATCATTGAATCACTACCTGTAATGACTGTTACAGTTGGCTTATGGGTATACTAGAAACTCTAGGGAGAAGAGGGGCACTCTTACATTGAACAAGTGAGCAGCACAGATAAATCTAACTTTCATCCTATCAATAAAGTTAAGCAGTGGTGAGTCAGAATAAGGGTGTTTCAGTGAGCAAAGCAGAGAATTAAGCAAGAATAGCAAGTTCCATTCCTTCTTCTCAGATAATCTGTTTCCCTAATGTGAATTTTTAAGTAACTGATCAACTCTGCAGACAGGTTTGAATTTGAATTCAGTAATATTGGTAGACCACAAGTACAAATATTTAAAGTTGACCTCCCCAAGATCAAATTAATTAACACTGCAATTTACCTCTAATGTTGATATACACTTGAGTTGCTACTGTTGAAGAATATTCAAGTTACACCCATAGTCTAAAAATGTGTACTCTTCTACCTCTCTTACTGAAGTAACACCATATAGAAACATGTTCTTGCTAAATACTTAATAGCTAATAAATGTTTGGGAGTTGATATAATTTTCAGACCAGAGTGTGGAAAGCCTCTGGAAAGACATGTGTGATAGTCTTGCCTTCCAAAGCAGGTTTAGTCATGCGTTGCCTCTGCGTGAGGATGACTTGCACATTGAATGATAACTAAAAGTTTGAGGTAACTTGCTGTTTTATGGAAACTCTAAAACAGGCTACTGGATAAAGCCCTCTGTGTTCAGTGGCAATAGCTGCAGTTAAACAACTCGCATAGGTGCCACTTTTAACATCAGAAGCCCCACCTGGTTGCTACTTTCAGTATTATACTCTAGTACTATCTGCTGTCAGAAAGCTGGCTACAGTAAATTCAAACCATTGGCATCTAAAGTCATGCATAAGTTCAGAAACACTTTCTAACTGGCTATTCTGTCAATAGATCAAAGCCAACGTTCTTAAGGAAAACCTGATTAAATTACCACTGCACAAAGATCTGATTTGGAAAATCTATTTTGCAAATTAGCATTCTCCTGCATGCTGAAATAGAGCTCTTGAGTGACAGGCTCTCTGGCCTTCTAGAAAGCTGGCTACCTAAAAAAAGCATAATACTCATAAAGGTATCTAAGATAGGCAATATCAACTTGTGGACACCTACATAAGGCTTCTAGAGCAAAAAGCCAACAACATTTACTAGTTTAAATACAGTCGGGTTTTTTCCTGATATTTATATGGAATTAGCTACCTTGACTAAGTTAGCTTTAAAGAAGTAGCACACTTGGGTATGATGGAGTCTAACATATATGTGTGTGTATATATATACACATATGTATACAATATGTATGTATATGAGCATGTGCATATGTGTGGGTCTATATATGCACATAAGTATATGTGTTTGTATTTAAGTTCTCTAAAGGTATCCAGCATGTGGCCTTGACTTGAGTATGACAGATTTTAGTTTAGTGAATCCAGATGACCAAAATCACATTATCAAGTTAGTCAATTATGTTGTGAGTAAACTGCATAAGGTTGAATTCTAGCAGGTTTGCAAAACCGAGTTGTTAATGGTGTGAGTGACAACAGCAAGAGCATGACTGTTTTACAACAGTACATATATGAGAAGAGTACATAACTGAGAATTACTCAGCTAATAAATGGAGATTAATCTCCTGAAAGATAATCACTTCTCATCATAACCTAGGAAGTTGCTGTTCAAATGTAGGCAGTTAGGTACCTCTAGGGATGGCTTAGCAATGGTGTCTTATAGCTTTATACAAATGTCTCAATTCACTGGAGTCTAGATTAGCCAATTGCTTCTTATTCTTACTAATTAATACTTAAGATGTATTAGCTTTGAGAACACTGAAGAAATTGCGGCTAGCTAGCAGTAAGTATGCTCTCAGCTTCTAACTTTAGACAGCTTTTGTTTCTTATCCAGGCAAATTGCTTTAAATCTGTAGTCTAAATAAAAAAGTCAGTTGTGTTTGTTTTCCTCTGTTCACTGATATAACCTTACTGCCAATAGTTCAAATGAAGAGATGTAAGCAGGTGTAACACTCATTTGTCAGTGTCTTAATTTAATGGCACGGTCACATCCTTATTACCTTCAGAAAACTTAAAAAAATAAACTACCATAAATAAATGTATATATACGTGTTGCACTGCTTCTTCAAAGCCAACTTGTTCAGACAAAATAGTTAACTCCAAGAAATAATAGCACATGGGACTAAATAAGGGTAAGAGCAATCTATTGGTTTTGTTTTGTTTTTTAACAATACATGATTAACTAGCAATCAGGGAACTGTACGCAGAGGATCAATGTCAACGGTACAACAGACATGCCAATAGCTAGACACATTTCTCTCTTCTCACTTACAGAAATTTTCATGATTCTTCCTTATGTCTTTTGAGGATGACTCATCTCTTTTGTTTGGTTGGTTCTCTTACCCAAAATTTTCATGGTTATTCCCTGATTATTATTTAATCCAGCAGATATTCATCATCTTTGGTGTTATAGGAGTGGGATTTTATTGGTTTGTTGTTTTGGGGGGGTTTTTTGGCAAGTATCCTGTCAAACAGCTTTGAGTATTCTGCTCATATACACTACTTACATTTACATTCCTATCTTATCAGATATTGTTACCCAGGCTGTTTTACCAAGGGGAAGCCATTAGGGTTTCTCCACAAAGGTGTAGTGTTTCTAGTTTATATGCCACCACAACACTGTTACAAGAGCAGCCTGAACTCAGGTTGCGTACAGATCCCATCTGCCTTAGTGAAATATTGAGGTTTGACAACAAAGGGCCCACCAGATCTCTGCAGACAGATTAAATGACAGAATGACACCATATATCCTGTATTCAAGCTGTACACGTATGCGTGGCTTTTTTTTTGTGTAGTTAACCGTGTTCAGATCCTGTTCTTCCAGGCCCTCTAAATAATAACATTTGCTTGTGGCTTTCATCAACACAGCATGAGATGAGGTTTAGCACATAGTTTTTTCCACAGGCTGATATAAAAAATGCACAACTAATTTTTAAGGTCATCTTCCAGATGTGTTAGACGCAGGGAAAATAACACTTAGAAACAGCTATGTCTTCAGCTGTTGAAAGGGTAGATGCTTGGGGATTTGCTTTCTACAGTTAACTTCATGCATAAGTGATTTTTTAAGTTTTTTTTCCTCACTATCAGTAGTACACACATTCTATTTCTTCTCTGTGCTTTATGACTGCTATGATTATGAACCTATGTAGCCCCAATTTCAGCTGTGTTTTACTTCTATTCAAGATATCTGAATTCATTTTACCAGAGTAATGTGAAGTAAACGTAATGAAGAGGTTTAGGTTATTCTCAAAGACTGATCTGTGGAAAATATGTGATTGTAGCGTATTTCTTGCACTGCTTATGCATCTTCTGGACAGATTGTGCAAACCTGCAGTATACTTCGAGGTATGTGGGTCTTTGCTGCCTTGAGACAACATAATCTTGTGTACTATGGCCAGCACTTATTGGAAGTGTATGTGCATGTAAGATGTCTGATGGGAGTGTATTACTGTAACTTTCCGAGTTCTGATTTATCTGGCTAACAGAACAGTGGTTGTAATGCACTCTAACCTCCAACACAAACCTAAGGCTTTCAACAGATATCTCTTATTTCAGCTGCCTAAACACTTCCTAAAAATCTAGCCAAAGGGTGAAATTGTGTGATGCGGCTTGAGCTGAACTCATGCCCCAAATATGTTGAAAGGAGAAAGTTTTTATTCCTATTCTTTCAACTGGCTCTGTTTTTCTCTGCAGTAAGTCAATTCAGTTTTGCCAATTTGTTTGAGAATTCTTTTTGTTTTTTTGGTGGTTAGGAGATGTTTTGTGTTTGGGTTATTTTGGGTATTTTTTCTGTAGGTGTGTTTGTATTTTTTCTGTGAGGTGTGGGGTTTTTTGGGGGGGTTTGTTTATTTGTTTGGGGTTTGTTTTGGGTGGGTTGTTTGGGTTTGTTTGTTTGGGGTTTTTTGTGATTTCAACTTATCTGGTACAACTGAAAGGGTCAAATGAATGCCAGTGGAAAGGGGAGGAGGGAGCATGGGACTGCTCTTCTGGCAAATAGGTTTAAAGTTGTAAGAGTTATCGACTTTACCCTATGTTCTCTGAGAAAAAGCCAGATTTGTATGTCCATACAGAACCCGCAGCAATGAAGTCTTGATCCTGAATGGAGGACCCCATCTTCTGCTGTAGTACAACAGTGTCTGAGCTATAAACATTTCACATTACTGAGCACTAGAAAACCAGGATATAAGTAAAGGAAAAATAATCCATCGTGGAGTGTGCCCTTCAACATCCCTTTGTACTAATGTACTTTCATGGTATTGGATTCATCTTACAGAACTGTGCTTTTGCACAATAGTTGCTATAATGTACCTCTGGGCTTTACTGTAATAAATAATTACAGCCATAATAACACAAACCAGACACAGCAGTTTTCACTTTTTTACTTCAGAAATGAATCTGCCTGTGAAGCAATTTTCTTCATTATGTAGCACTTGAAAACATTTTGCCTGCTCTTACTCTATCCTCATACTTTATTTTTTCAAGTTCACGTTCAAATAGTTTCTTTTTCTACCTAAATGTTTCATTCTTGTAATTTGATTTAAGTGAACAAAGAACCAAGGTCATCTTTATGTATGTGAGAAAGTGAAATTTCAAGGCCAGACATTTGATCAATAATTAAGCTGCAAAATAAAGTGGAGAGAATTCTTTCTTTTGATGTGATCTTCTTAATGTATTACTCAATTTATTGTGGTGCATATAAAAGTTTAAGAAGCATTGGCATTCTAATGCTGTTTTGCACTCGCTGAGGGATCAAGATATGATCAGTCATGGTCACTGAGTTTAGTCATGAAAGCGAAGTGCACAGAAGGTGGAAGTGGTAGTGGGCTACCTAGGAAGAACATAAAGACTTTGCCTGAGCAGGCAGGAATAGATCTAGGAAAGTTGAAGCTTAGCTGGACTTGCAACTAGGGAGCAAATAAGTATTAAGAGTTTCTGTAACTAGCTCAGCAGCAAAAGGAAGTATAAGGAAAATGAGGTACTGCTGTTCAGTGGAGCAGATGAGGTGGTAATGAAGGACAGGGAAAAGACTGAGGGACTGAAAACCCTTCCATCACTTGATTTCCCTCTCCTCTCCCGTCTCTCCTATCCATCCTCAACCCTCCCTAAACAGGTATGACCCCAGGTCTCTTGAGCCTCTTACATTACTAGTGTGGAGGAAGATAGCGAGAGCCTAATCCTACTATATATGCACAAGTGCTTGTTGGTGGAATGGCATGCTTCCAAAGGTGCTGAGGAAGCTGGGTAATGTTGTTAGTAGGCAATTCTTTTACAATCTTTTATAATAAAAGATTATATTTTTTATAAACTTTTATAAAGGTCATGTTGACAGTTATGAGGAAGTTTGGCTGTAAAAAGGCAGATGTCACACCTATCTTCAGGAAGGGCAAGGAGGATTCAAGAAGCTATAGGCTGGTCAGCCTGACCTCAGTGTCTGGGTAGATTATGAAGCAATTTGCCTGGAAGGCATTTGCAACCACCTGAAGGACATGATGATTATTGGGAAAGTCAGTATGGGTTTACCAAGGGCGAATTAGGTCTGACCCTACTGATAGCTGTCTGTGATGAAATGACTGGCTAGCTGAGACAGGAGATCACAGGAGATCTTGCATACCTTAGTTTCAGTATGGCTTTTTACTTAGTTCCTCATGATATCCTGATATCCAAGTTGATTAGTTGTGCACTACATAAATGGATAATAAGGCGCGTGGCTAGATCGTTGGGCTCAGAGGTTTGTAAGTAGCAATACAAAGTCAAAGTGTTGACCCATTACAAGTGGTGGTCATCGGGAGTAAATGTGAGGTCCATTACCATTGCTAATGACCTGGATGATGCCTTCTCAGCAATTCCGTGTGTAATACCAAACTGGAGGGAGCAGCTGATTTGTTAGAGGATAAGGCTGCTAATAAGAGGGACCTCAACAGTTTGGAGAAATGTATGAACAGGACCCTCATCAAGTTCAGTAAAGATAAATGCAGACGCCAAGTCCAGCATCTGGGATATGCTAACCCTCTGCAACAGTAAAGTCTAGCACAGACTAGAGGTGATGATCTTCATGAACAACAAAATGGGTTAAGTCAGCATTATGTCTTTATGGCAAAAGCAGCCAATACAAACTGAACTATATAAGGAAGAGTGTAGCTCACAGATTAAGGAAAATAAGTCTTTGTTTCTCTTCACTCCTTGTGAGGGATATCTTAAGAACTGTGTGAGGTTTTGGGTTCCTCAGTATGAGAAAGACATTGACATACCTGTATGTCCAGTGAGGACTTCCCAGCCATTTAGGGAGCTGGAATGTGAAACACACAAGAAGCAGCTGAGAAAATGGGTTTATTCAGCCTTAAGAAAAGGCAAAGGGAGATCTTGCTGTTATCTTTAACTACATAACAGCAGAGTATGTTGAAGACAGAGCAAGATTACTCTTGAAGATGCATAGTCATAGTACAAGAGGGTGGAAAACACTGATTAGTTATAAAGAAAAGTCTTTCCATAACAAGATTCTTTAAATGTTGGAACAGGTTTCTCAGAGAGTTTGTGGAACCTCCATCCTTTGGAGATATGTAAAACTTGACTGGACAAGTCCCTAAGTAATCTGATTTAACTGGACCAACGTTAAGCACAGAGTTGGACCACATGACCTCCAGAAGTCCAACCTGAGCTACATAGAATCATAGTTCGTGTAAGGCAGCTTTGAAGCTTCATTTGGAGAAACTTTAAGAAAATGTTTTTGTTACGTAATCAGCAGCTATGTTCCCATAAACCATGTTGGAAACCAATGTACTTGAATAGGTTTACACTGATGTCCATACAACTTGTGTTTATTAATTTGCTCTCACTTGTGATAGATCTGTTTTATGATTCTGTATTTTTGAAGAGGGTGCTACCCACTTCATGTGCTTAAGACAGGTTTAAATTCTCAAAATCCCATCAAGCTTTGGAAATTTCTTGTTTTAATTTGTGCTCCTTTTAAGTTAACTTCAACATTTATGACCCCTTCACACATAAATTCAGTGCAGCAATACTATTTCTAGCTCTTGTCCTGTTGTTTTGAGTAGTGTTTTTAAATCTCTTTAGGAGTATGGTCTACAACCTAGGTGTCAGAAGGTGCTGCTGTAAGCCATTTGTCAACAACAAACACCCAGAGTGGCCCCACCTCGGATCTGTTCAAGTCTTATGTTCTCATTTGCTTGGCGCCGCTGTTCCTATTACAACATTATAATAAGAGAAAACCAATTTCTTTTCTTGATTCTTGAGGTATGATTGTGGCCACATCTTCCCATTCTCATCAAAGAACTGTAAACATAAAGCTATAGGATTTATGGGGGTGGGAGGAGGGAAGTAAACCTCTATGAATAAGAAGAGAATGCAGAACCTGGTCTGTTCTGTATTCATTAATCTTCCAGAAAATTCAATTTGTGATTAGTCCACTCTATTCTTGTCTTTCCAAATAAGCAAGATGCTGTAGACTAATAAAAACCTCAAAAAAGAAAAGCTGTGAGGAGGAATAGATTTGAGGCATATTGAAGCAGCATTGGTAGATATACCACAGAGATATGTTATTCCTAGTTCTTGCTGAACCCAACAGAACTGCGTTTGGACAGTCAACATCACCTCTGTAATCTTTTATGAGCAGGGAAATTATCTTCTCTAGCTGTAGCTCACAGGCTGCTCCGAGTTGTAACTCCATAACAAACTCAAAGGATGTGGAGTGAGTGGCACTGAATATTCTTAGGCTACGTTCATATTTTTGGGAATTTCTCACTTTGCAGCCTTTCCCTGCGGTGTTAATCATGCCCTATTCTGACCTGGAGAAATACTAGGAAGGTATAATTGTTTTAAGAAGATAATAAATTGTCACTTGTTGGATAGACTGATCTCAGTAAAAGCATATTCCCTTCTAATTATATTATATAAGTCCCTGGCAACTCTGCAGTCTTTCATATTTAATTTTTTGTGTAGTTTACTGAGATTTTGGAAAAAAGTCATTGAAGATCTGCGTTTTAATTATGTCTCATATAGCCTAGTTTTTAATTATGAAGTCCTTCGGCATATCTTGTTACATAATTGGTCACATTTCTGAAACTCTTGGAATATCCTGAACACTGCTGTGCTGCTTGAATTTAGGACAAGTGTACCTATGTATATGGAGTTCTAATATCTGCTTTACTGAATACAGTAAGTGGCTTGTTAATGTTACTTCAAAACAGCAGGTTTGCTATGCTTGACAAATAAGTGATTTATTCCCTCAAGCCTGTTTTATTAAACACAATTTAACTGGAGCAACATAAAACCAAAATCATAGAATCATAGAATGATTTGGGTTGGAGGGGTCTTAAGGGGTCATCAAGTTCCAACCCCCCTGCCATGGCCAGGGACACCTCCCACTAGACCAGGTTACTCAAAGCCCCATCCAATCTAGCCTTGAATGCTTCCAGGGATGGGGCCTCCACAACTTCCCTGGGCAACCTGTTCCAGTGCCTCACCACTCTCACAGTAAAGAATTTCTTCCTGATATCTAATCTGAATCTACCCTCTTTCAGTTTAAAACCATTACCCCTCGTCCTATCTCTCCACTCCCTGATAAAGATCCTCTTCTCAGAGAATATAATGTTTTATGTATCATGATGGGAATAAATTATTTTTCCTTAGAACCAGAAAAAGATCATAAAGATCCAGTTACACTAATTCAGGTAAAATCAGTCTCAAATGAGAATACAATAGTTACATACTACATTAGAAAAGATAAGTCTTACTAATTTCTAAGATGGTAATTCATTGGATTCGTCTTGATGTTTTCTCTCTTGCGCTCCTATTAGGGAGTTTTAGGGAGGCATATAGCAGGGCCTGCATCCAAAATCTGGACAAAACCCATTCTAATGCAGATGGAACCGTATTTCTAATTATTCACTCTTGCCAAGTGGTCTATAAAAGATCAGCTCCAGTCATAGGTTTCATGACAAGTGGGAAAATAAATTGTTCAAGATAAGATGCAAATTAGGGACAAAGTTCAACTGACTTCCAGAATATATAATTATATTTTGATATGTCACAGAGTAAGACAGTCTTACTTGATTTAAATTTTGTAAACTTAAAATGTTCAGCTGGAAAAATGGTAGGGGAGGGGTGTATAAAAGCTGTTAATTCTTGAGAAATGTAAATTTGACCTTGACGAATAAATCTAGAGCAGGTTAGGAAAACACCTTTCTCGAATGAAATTTTAAATTATGACAGTGTACTGATGAATTTGTAATTACATTGTTGTATGGATGAGCTGGAGTGTCCATAAATGAACCACTGATGGTCTGAGGGACAAAGATTCTAACATATGAGCTGCTGCAGAATACAAAATATACTGCATAATATGCTGATAATGAGCAAAAAAACATCAATAATTATGAAAAAAACCTGCCACCAAACAAACAGTAAGACTCCTTGAAAAGCAGTTCCAGCAAAAGAAGATTTGAAAGCTTGAATACAATCTGTAAGCAAAGAATATGATTAAGAGTGTGTGGCTGCCACTTTACAACACTTCAAGGGCTGTGCAACATAATTGGTACTGAAAGTCGGCATTCCTGGAGTAGCTCACCATTACAGTTGTTAGGAACCTGATTTTGATCTATCATTCCTTGGCTATGCATTTGTATGTATTCCTGCTTACTGCACATTAGATGCTGTATAGAGATAATTACATAGGCAGTCTGTGTCTGCATGCATGTAAATCTATCACAGTGTTGATTAATGAATGTAAAGTCAGCTTTTTTTCGAGGCTACTGATCCACTGTGACACAGCACCTGTGGATGCCAGACTAATCGTAAGCATGTATGTAGCATGGATTTTGGTGTTTTATGTTAGAGAATACTGGCCAAGCAATAGATCAGCAGATAGACAGCAGTTATTCTGTGTTGTTTGGTGCAGCTTATTCCAACTAAAGTTAAGCTTGCCCTTAAGCACTTGATTCTCCCTTTAGTTTAAGGCTTGTTTGTGTTATGCTTTCCTGCTCCCTGGCACAACATTTGATGGAAAACCAGTGTTTTTATCTCAAACAATACAGACACCCGAGAGCTGGCCCTGAGCTAGTTGGATTGCTTACACAAAGCAGTGTGGCGATGTGCAGAGGTGCTAGTGAGAGTCTTGACAGCGTTGTAGCTCTTTCATCAGTCATAGCATTGCCTTTAGTCCTGTCTGCACAGCAGCACTACTTTGCTTATTTGTATCTCGGCTCAAGAACAGCATCATACAGTGTGGATGCAAAAGATTCCTCTTCATTTCCGCTAAGGGGATCTTAAGACCAAACAACAAGATCTTATTTCAAGTTTGCAAGAAACAAAGTAGGAAGAAGAGAGGCATAGGCAGAAGGTTGGTTTGCTGCAAAAGGCAAGAAGATGACCGAAGACTTATGATAGCTGGAAAAAAGCATATGACTCCATCTGTAATTTGGAAACTTTCTTGAAATCCTAGGGTTACTTTCAGACAAAGTCCAGAATATCAGTGTCAGCCTTTGATTCAACTGGGAACACAACAGACCTTCTGCTAATGTGTTTCATATCTGATTTATGTGTATTCAGCAAGTACATCCTCTCCTGAGTTACCTAGAGACCCTATACATAACAAGTTATCCGTGAACACAATGCATTCAGTCTTTGCATAGACTTTCAGGCCGGTGCATTTACTTTAGTATATCCTATATGATTCTTCTATCTGCAGAGTGTCTTGGGTAGCAATAGATCGTGCCCAAAGCAGTATGACATAAATGAAATTAAAATGTTGAATGATAAGTCTTAGCACAGTAGGATTTGTAGGACTGGGTAACCACAAATCTAGTTTTGAAAACTAGGCATATAGCAATGTAGCTGAATCACTGATGATCTCTGAGGATTTGACCTATTAGTGTAAGCAATTTAGTAAATTTTATTACAGTGCCTCTAAGTGAATATACACATTCACACATCTTTAGGGGTACATGAGATAAATGCCTTTTTAAACAATTGTTTAAACATCTACGATTCTGAGTCACGTCACTCAGCTCTGTGGAAACACAGCCAAGCTAGAACCGCATATTTAAAAAATAACTGGAAAATATCAGAGTCATAGGAGGATTCAGGTTGGAAGCGATATCAGGAGAGCTGTAGTTCAACCTCCTGCTCAAAGTAGAGTGAACTATGAGGTCACACCAAGTTGGCCAGAGTATAATCCAGTTGGTTATTGAAAAACCCCAAGGATGGAGACTGCATAACATCTCTGGGTAGCCTATTCCAGTGTTTGACTATCCTCATGGGAGAAAAAAGTTTATTCTTATATCCAGTCTGAACCTCTTGTATTTCAACTTATGCCTGTTGTCTCTCATCCCCTTTCAATGCACCTCTGAACAACCTGGCTCTGTTTTCTTGGTGACATTCTCATAAGTACCTAGTGACTGCTGTTAGGTTGCCCCAAAGCTGTCCCTTCTCCATCTGCCCCAGCCTATTCTCACAGAGCAATTACTCCTCCTCTGGACAAGCTGTGGTAAAATCAACCCACTTTATCAGCACCTTTCTTCTATAGGGGAGCCCAGAACTGGAAATGGAAGTCTAGATGTGGTGCTGAATTCACTCCTGTGGATATCCCGGTCGCGCTTGTTAGTACAGCCCAGGGTGCTCTCGTCTTTCTTTGCCGCCAGGGTGCCCAGCTTGTGTCCACCAGCACTGCCAGGATATTTTCAGCAAAGCTGCTCCTCTGACAGTCAGGTCCCAGCCCATATCATTGCAGGGTGCTCTTCCCTTCCAAGCACAGGACTTGCGTTTGTTCCCACTGAGGAACCTTGCTGAGGTTCCTGTTGCCCATTCCTTCATCCTTTCTACTCTAGATGGCCATCCTGCCTTCACGCATATCAACTGATCCAGCAAATTGATGTCAACTACAAACTTGGTGAGAGCACACTCCATTCACCGCATCTAAGTCATTGATAAAGCTGGTAAACGGGACAGGTCCTAGGGTAAACACATCTACTTGTCACTGGCCTCCAGGTAGGGAAAAGATACATTAATTACCACCCTCTGAGTTTTATCAGATTTGGGGGTTTTTTAATCCAGTTAGGTTTTTTTATTTTTATTTGTCCATCCAGACTGTAATGTTCTAACCAGGATATGAGAATGGTGCAGGAGACAGCGTTGAAAGCCTTGATTAAAATCAAGGTAAATTACCTCCACTGGTCTAACCTCATCCATTAATCCATTTGTTTTATTGCAGGAGGCAAACAAGTTTCTCAAGAATGGTTTACACTTGGTCAATACTGACTCTTCCCAAGCACTTTGTCTTTCATATGACCAGAACTGTGTTTCAGGAAGACTTGCTCCTTGTTTTTTCCCAGGCACAAAAGTGAGTCTGATTGGCCTACAGTTCTCCAAAGTTGAAATATCGGCCTTTTTGAAGATGACTGCAATATTTGAAAGGTCATGGAGAACAGGAGAGGTGCCTGAGCACTGGAGGAAAGTCAATGTCACTTCAGTCTTCAAAAAGGGCAAGAAGGAAGACCCAGGAAACTTCAGGCCAGTCAGCCTCACCTCCATCCCTGGAAAGGCGGTGAAACAGCTCATCCTGGATGTCCTTTCTAGGCATGTAGAGGAAAAGAAGGTTATTGGGAGTGGTCAACATGGATTCAACAAGAGGAAAATCATGCTCAACCAATCTGATAGCCTTCTATGATGTCATGACTGGATGGGTAGATGAGGGGAGAGCAGTGAATGTTGTCTACTTCAACCTCAGCAAGGCTTTTGACACTGTCTCCCATAACATCCTCATAGGCAAGATTAGGAAGTGTGGGTTAGATGAGTGGACAGTGAGGTGGATTGAGAACTGGCTGAATGGCAGACCTCAGAGGGTTGTGATCAGTAGCGCAGAGTCTACCTGGAGGCCTGCAGCTAACAGTGTTCCCCAGAGGTCAGTACTGGGTCCAGTCTTCATCAAAGACCTGGATGAAGGGATAGAGTGTACTATCAGCAAGTTTGCTGATGACACAAAACTGGGAGGAGTGGCTGACACACTGGAAGGCTGTGCTGCCATTCAGTGAGACCTGGACAGGCTAGTGTTGGGTGGAGAGGAACCTAATGAAATTCAACAAAGGCAAGTGTAGGGTCCTGCACCAAGGGAGGAATAACCCCATGCACCAGTACCGGTTAGGGGCTGACCTGCTGGAAAGCAGCTCTGCAGAGAGGGACTTGGGAGTTGTGGTGAACAAGTTGGCCATGAGGCAGCAATGTGCCCTTGTGGCCAAGAAGGCCAATGGTATCCCAGGGTGCCTTAAAAAGACTGTGGCCATCAGGTCGAGGGAGGTTATTATCCCCTTCTACTCTGCCCTGGTGAGGCCACATCTGGAGTCCTGTGTCCAGTTCTGGGCTCCCCGGTTCAAGAAGGACAGGAAACTACTGGAGAAAGTCCAGTGGAAGGCTACAAAGATGATCAAGGGACTGGAGCATCTGTCTTATGAGGAAAGGCTGGGGAACCTCGGTCTTTTTAACCTGGAGAACAGAAGACTGAGAGGAGATCTCGTCAATGTTGATAAATATCTAAAGCGCAGATGTCAAGAGGATGGGGCCAGATTCTTTTCAGTGGTGTCCAGCAAGAGGAAAAGGGGCAGTGGGCACAAACTGGAACACAGGAAGTTCCATCTGAACATGACGAAAAATTTCTTTACTTTGAGGATGACAGAGCACTGGAACAGGCTGCCCAGAGAGGTGGTGGATTCTCCTTCTCTGGAGATATTCAAAACCTACCTGGATGCATTCCTGTGCAACCTTCTCTGGCAGGGGGGTTGGACTAGATGATTTCCAAAGGTCCCTTCCAACCCCTACCACTCTGTGATTATGTGATTTGCCTTTCTCCAGTTCTCAGATCTCCATGACCTGTCAAAGATGACAGACAAGAGCCTTTCAAGGATATCAAACATCTCTCTCAGCACCCTTGGATGCAGCCCATCAGTTGTCTGCAGTAAACCCTAACTTTATCCTCATCCAATGCTGGCTGTTCTCTCTGAATCCTTTCACTGAACACAAGTGCCAGGGAGACTTTCTCAGCAAAGACTGAGGCACAGGTGGCATTGAGCACCTCAACCTTACACATCTGGTGTCACTAAACCACCCACCCTTTTCAACACTGTGCTTACATTCTCCCTGTTCAACCTTTTACTACTATAGCAGTGCTAGAAGCTCTTTTTGTTGTCCTTGACATCCCTAACAGGTTTGAACTCCAGCTGAGCTGCAGCTTTCCTAACACTATCCCTACATGCCTGAGCAATGCTTCTAAATTTCTCCTTAGTAGCCTCTCGTTGCTTCAGCTTCTTGTATACTGCCCTTTTTTTCCATTGGAGTTCCACCATTAATTCTCTGTTTAGTCAGGCTGGCCTCCTGAGACATCTACTTGTTTTTCTGGGAACTAGAATGAACCATTCTTGTGTTTGGATGATGTCCTTCCCAGCCTTCTTGAGCTCCTTTGCCCTTCAGAGCTGCTTCCTCTCATGTGATCCTATCTACCAGTTCCCTGGATAAGCTGAAAGCTGCTCCCTAAAGTACAGGATATAGGCTCTGCTTCTTATCTCCCTCATTCAGCTCAAGATCTTGAACTCCACTAGTTCATGGTCATTCCAGACAAAGTTACCATTGATTATCACATTCCCAATCAGTTCTTCCTTGTTCGTGAACAGCTGATCCAGCTGTACATAACCCATGCTTGGTACCAGTACCTGTATCAAGAAGTGATCCCTGACACCCTCCAGAAATCTTTCCTGCCACGGTGCCCTTCCAGAAGATGCCAAAGACTTCGCCTGTGATAATTGGGTTATGTGATCTGGAATTCCTTATTTCGAAAGAGCTTCATCCATCTCCTCACCCTGATCAGGTGACCTGTAACAAACTCCAGTCACTGTGTCTTCCTTACTGGCCTCTCCTTTGATCCTAAGCTGCAAACTCTCAACCAAACTGTTGTCTGTCCCACAGGACTCACATACTTCTGAGCTACTCCTTCAACTCCCTCTTTCCCTCCTCATCCTCCTCTTGACCTGTCTTTCCTGAAGAGCTTGTATCCACCCATTGCAATAACCTATTTGTCCGAGTTGTCCCTCCACAGCTCACTAGTTTCAATGATGTTCTGTAACCACGTGCAGAGCTACAGTCCCTGCCGTTTGTTTCCCAGGCTGCACGCATTTCTTTGCATTTGACATGCTTAAAGTGGCCCCTCTTTCATCCTGTTTTATCATTCTAGAGGTCTCTCTTGTACCTACCACCTTGCACCCTTTGCTGCCCACCCCTGCCCGCCACTTCCTTACCTGACTGTGGGTTGTGATTTCCCTCCACAGTCATACCTAGGTTAGACCTCTACTCACCAGGCTGGCCAGCCTGCTAGCAAAGCTGCTCTTACCAGCTTTGTCTTCAGCCCTCAAAAAGAGGGCCCTGTGGTCTAAAAGCAAAATCACTGCTGAAGACATCAGTTACGTAAACCCCTAATCAATTTCCTAAAATAACTGGAACCATATACTGTAGTTTGCAAATACGTCTGATGAACCAGCTACCGAATAAAAACTGTGGTAATATCATCATCCAAAACAGAAAGAACGCTAGGGATAATGGGTTTCTCGCCTATCTCAATAGGTTATGTGCTGATTTATTGCAGCTGAGGATTTGGCCAACAAATCTGCCTGCCACTCCTGTTAGGTTAAAAATACATACTTCAAAAATCTCCAAATAGCATGTTTATATGCATTTTTTGATGCAATAGATACTGGAAGGTATTATAATTTCTCAGGACAGGTTTTAAATCTCACTGCACTTTATCTTTGAACTAGATTGCTGCTGCTGTTGGGTCACTATATTTCTTTCTTGTGGTTTGGGAGGTGGAGCAAGTGGAGACTTGAGATACTGCTGTCATGTATATCCAACCCTTGCTGTGTTAATCCAACACTGACTGCTGCTTTTTCTCCCCAGGAAGCACTTTTTAAAGTCTTTAAGTGCTATTGAGAGCAAGAGGGTAAATGTTCTGTAATGACTTTAAGGTCAGGAAGCAAAAGCAGAAGTTTCTGGAAAAGTTTGAGGGGAAAAAAAATAACAAAAATCTGTCAAAGAAATATTGTTTTCCTTTGTCTATTGGACAAAGGCATATTTTGCCAATGTGATGGGGTACTTATGGTATATATCAATAAACAATAAAATAAAGCACATCTATATCTTACAGTTAGACTGAAATCATGCATTCAAGCAGAATCTTTGGGGCTCTGAAATCATCACAATGTAGTTTTAAGAGACTTCTGTTTGAAGAAGAAAGGTTTGAGAGATTTTACATTTTTAGCATTCTAACCGAGGCTATATTAGAGTGCACTAGAATCTGGTATGTCTGCAAGGAAGAGAATTTATTGGAAAAATAATTAAAAATACAAAGAAGGCTGGCTCATTTTCCCTTCTTCCTTGTAATTTAAGTGTAATGGGACAAGATTTGTTCAGATTTGTCTCTGTGCAGATTAGTTCTGGTTACATAGGTAAATTGAAAGCAGAATTTGAGAGGTTACTCTTCAGCGTGTGTATTCTGCTGTAGTGATCCAGAAGCAAGACTTTATTTCTACGGCTGAGAGACGGTGCAGCTTTCTCTGGAGCAGGGCTTGAAAACTCTTATAACTTCTCACTTATATTAACAGCCTTTTCCTTCTAAAAGATTTCAGTAGGAATTTGATCTATTCACAAATGAGTAGCGGGTAGATTCAGGGATTACAAATAAAGGTCTCTTAGGCATACCTGATACCTTTTCCGTTCCATAGTTGTAGCGTGAAAGAAAAGATAGAAGCTGTAAGAGTCTGCAAAGACTGCAGTTCCTGTTGCTCAGAGACAGAGGTCTGTTGAGGCAAGGTGTTTGTTCCTAGCTCTTTCTTCAGTAAATCGGTACTGTCACAAAGGTGGTAATACATATTTGGAGTTAGAGCATGTCTCCTCCATGTCAGACTGTAGACTTGCTCAGGTTTTAAGAGTTAAAATAGGTTTCCCTGTCTAATCTTCGGCAGAGCGTAGCGCAGGCCAGAGCCCTGCGCCATGCATTGCAAACAAACCTTTTATCAAGCTGTATGAAGACATAGGAACTAGTTCTAAAATATTTGAGTAAGGTACAAGTCATATCAGATAGCTTTGTTAATGTCTCTGGGCAGTGTTGCTTTGTGTACAGTAGCAATATCCATCAAGGGAGAAGAGATTCTGCTCATTTCCATGCTGAAAAAAATACCTGAACTTATCTCTGAAGAGATACTGCAGATTTGGCACTTAACAACATTACTGATGATAGTAACAAGAAACTTCAAATAATGAGATAGTTGAAGAACCTGGCTGGGGGGGGGGGGTGGTGGGGGATGTCGGGGGGAGCCTTTTTCTTTTCATCCTTAAGGTAAATAAACTGCATTAGTAGTTTTTGTGTAGTACTGGTGGCAACTATGTTTTGGAAAAACAGTAAAGAACAGGGTAAGCTCATATTTCTCCCCTTTTGAAAGCTAAGTATTAATTCACTTTGGTCACTTAAATAACTGCATTTCTTTCTTTATAGCCTTCCAGTTATACAGTCGTTTAAGCCTAATCAAATTGTCCAGTTTCTCAACTTTGACCAGAATGCATTTTGCTTAAGGCTTATGTGAGTTTGTGTAAATGTTAACTTTTTATCTTAAGGTTAAACAAGATGCACTCCCCAGGTCTTTAGTTTGTGCTGCTGCAGGGGGTGTAGGGAGCAGTTTGTTTTGTAAGCCTCACCTGGATTTTGAAGAGGTTGCAGTATTATTACTGCCAAAAGACTCTGAATAATCCATAAAAGAATATTTGTGTAAAAGAAACTACCGTATCTTCACATTTTAATCTTGTGTTTTCCTGTCATGTTACAACATGATTTTTAGAAACTGCTGCATGACTCTAAGTTCTTTAAACTAAAATAATATTAATTTGTATTTAGTGAAATATTTGTTATGCATATTAGCTTTATGGGTATCAACCTAATTTTTAAATTTAATTTTAAGGAAAGATAGTATGAAATGAAATTATTTGTATATTGCAGAATAACCTGCAATGATCCCAATGACTCCAAACTGAAGTCCTATTAATACACAATTGCTTTTTCCAATGGAATGTGAAGGTGAAGAAATAAGACTTTTTAAAATTTCTTTGGGAAAAAAAATAATCATATCTTTTCATTGTTATCAGAGGATATAGCAGAAGTTCTAATTATGTCGCTGATGTTAAGAGTTGTAGATAGAAGATTAGGAAAACCAGATGTCTCCAGATACTCCACAGACCACAAAGATCGCCTGATAAGAACTCATATATTACTGTATTCTTCAAATATTTTCTACTATCTTCTGCTTTGTATGCGTGTTCAAGAGGTATGAAGTTTGAAACAACACAAATCCTTGGAAACTTGTTTGTGAATGCTTTTGGTTTGTTTTGCCACACATTTTTGTCTATATGAATCTCCACAATTAGGAGTGCACAGCAAGATAAATACCTGTCACTGATTTCAGCAACATTTAAATATATGACATTTCTTTAAAAAAACTATGTAATGGGCTGTTCACATGTCCAAATAAACCCTGTAAGTCTGTTCTAGTGCTCATAATTACATAATTCTGCGAATCCAGCTATGCGTTTCCTGAGGCACAAAGTTCTGGAGTTTAATTGGTAGGTTTATTGTAATTTGGAGAAAAGAAAATCTAACTTTTTTTTCCCACTACTGAAAGTTTTCTCAGCCAAACACTTGCAGCTGAAGATTCCCAAGGAGTAATTGTGGTTACACATAGATTATTTTTCATCACTCTCTTGGAGAATCAGTATCGAAAGCATTGACTATCAATAAGAAGCTTTCCTGAAGCAAAGCTTCTTACTGTGTTGGTTAACAAAATAGTGGTGTTGAGGGCTGGAGGGGTTTTGTGGGTTTTTCTGTTTGTTTGTTTGTGTGTGTTTGGCTTGGTTTGGGGGGTTTTGGAGAGCGAGCAAGCTTTCAACTCAATATTCTGCTTCCAGAATACAGACACACATTGTTAGTGCGTCTCTTAAGGTAAGAGAGCAGGAGAAACAAACGGATATGTCTTTTACTTATGTTAACTTAAGTCATTCATAAAAAATATCAATCCAGAAATCTTCTGTTTTTTTATTTTATTCTTTTTGTGAGGCAGATTCATGGGGTGCCTCCCAAAAATCGATCTCCTCTGACAATAAGTTGAGCAGTTTGATACACTGTGAGAAAACACACCATCTTCCATGTATCTTGAAGCCATTGCTTGATAATTTTATATGATACTTAACAGCCCATTTATTAAGCAGAACTGAGAGTTTTTCCCCCTTGTCTTCATGCCATTAATGACTTTATATAGACCACTGTCAAACCTCACAGTTCTCTTCTTTAAGCTGAAAACTCCTTTCTTATTTATTCTATAACTCTGATCACCCTACTCCACATTTCTTCTAGTATTTGTATACTTATTAATATAGAGGAGTGGAGGTCAGAACTGTGCAAAATATTCATTGTGCACCTGCATCTTAATTTAAGCAGCAGAATCTATTCTGTTTGATAATCTTTCCCCAATTTTAAGCCTTCATTCTGAGTTTTTTGAGTGCCACTGAACAGTAAACTTCTTGAAGCTTCAGATTCCATCACTATATAAGAGAAGATGTGTTATTTCTGAGTGTTGTTAAATTTATTTCATCTGCAGTCATTCAATAAAGAAAAATTATTCTGTAACTCTCAGATGTGACCTTCTCAATCTATGACTAACCAAACTCTCACCTTTATTTCTTTCTGAATGCTTATTTTGATTAGTTGTGTTTTCTTTGGAACTGAAAAGTGGTATTTAACTTTTATATTAATATGTAATAATGTATCTAGCTGATACATTGTAGCACCTCATGGGAGTTAGGGTTTGAAGGCCTTGTTCTCCAGGTGGCACTTTTACATCATTTGCCTCAATCAATTCTATGCCCTCCTAAATGAGCATGTCACACTAGCTGTATCATTAATTGGCCACTATCGTTGTACTGATGACACATAAACACAATCAGAATATCCAACAGAGGCATCCAAACTGATTAGAAACAAGCTTAACTTACCACGGCTGGACAAAAGATGATTCCTTCTTTCTTGTATATGTGAAACACTGTTAACTGTACTTCAGAGGGACCTGGGGCATTTGTACATTTTCCTTTCATCTCTACGTAAGGCACAGATTAGAGCAAGAAGAAATGCACTGCTTGTTATTATAGGGTTGTACCCAGCATGTGGTTTGTTCTTTATCACACACAGCAGCTTTTCAATCCTCTCTGGAATTCAGGATATATTTTTTTTATCAACATAGCACCAGATTATTCTAAATTCAAGGCATACTTCTTGTTCTACCACCTATAAGGACCCTTTTAATATTCAAACTCATATTTAGAGTTATGTGTGAGGTAGTCTACCGTGATTTCATGCTCCTGAAGATAAGGGTGGCAACATGACGCCTGCCAGATGCTCAGAGGTCAGACTGAAAAAGAATATGAAATCACCTATTGTTCCAGGGCTCTTTCCTAGTTCAGAACAAGGTGAGGAAAAGCTAAGTAGGTGCCAAGCTGATTCCAGGAACTGTCAGCAAAAGGAGACCAACTAAGATTAAAAAAAGCTCTGACTTCTGTTCTAGCAACTTATGAGAGACAGGAGGCTTGAGACAAACTGAAACAAGTTTGGTAGTTACTCTGTTTTCTAACTCTGTGATCACCATACCCTGCCACATTAAATGATAGCCACTAATTTAGAATAGATATAGGACCTCATGCTGAAGGTCCCCATAGTCCAGTATTCTGTCTCTCTGACATTGACAAGAGATACAAGTAGAAAATTTCCTGGAATCTTGAAGAGTATCTTAAAATCTGCTTCAAAAGCCGGAGGTGAGAGGTGTGTGGGTATATACCTACACCATACATATACGCACACACACTTAACTGGTATTAGGTCTCCATCTGTAATTTTTTTTTTTTTAATCCTCCTTTCTCCTTTTTGCTTATGAAATTTTCAGCCTCTTCTGTTTTGATCAGACCTAAATAATAAATCTTTACAGTGTGTGCAGCAGTTTGTGGATCTTTTCACACCAACAGGATCCCTTTCATCTTATTCTGATTTTTTTCACTTCTACTTGTCTTATCAAATATATATTCAACTAACTCAGAGTGGACTACTGCCACCATAATCTTATCTCAGAATCAGCTTCATTTCCTGGAATCATGTAATATAGTTACTATATAAGAAGAAAAAACATCAAGAAGATGGTTTACCCCAACTAACTTAGTACATGTTATAAAACCTGCAAGTTCTTTTGGAAAAAAGGGGATGTGTACATTTGTGTGGGGAAAAGATGGACTCCAGTATTAGAGATTCCATTCATGGGATTTTCTGTAGGTGCTGGAAATCCATGAGAGGTAGATAATAAAAAGATACAGCAATTTTTTTCCTCTTGCTCTAGTCTTTCCTTCTTTCTTTCATTCCCCACAGAATTGGGAAAAAATTAGTGATTCGTTCTTATTTAAGTTGTTTTCTCTATGACACTGAATTTGCTAAGTGTAAAATTTACCAAAGGGGGCGTTATCATGGTATACTAAATCTGATTTTATGCTGCTTTGTTCTTTTTGCAATATTTTGGAAAGCAGTGACACTTGAAAGGTTTAAATTTGATTATTTTTTTTTTATTCATGATTATAGTGTAAACATGAAGTTGAAAATAGAATAGAAATATGAAAATATATCTTATCTATCTTAGTTTTTCCAAACCTGCCTTCTCCTACAGTGAATGCTGTAGAAGCCTGCTGAATTTTGCTTTAGTAAGCTTACAAAGAAGGAATACTAAGATATAAATATTTTTAACCATTAATTAAATCTTTAAAAACACCACCTTAAATAGAATCACATGCCTTATAATTAGCAAGAATCCTTTCTTAGAAATTACAGTACCAGACTGTAGATAGCTACAAATTATGCATTAATATCTCCCTATTTTAAGATCCTTAAATCAGCTTGAAAGTCCTAAAGGGATTTATTTCTAACACTTCTGTGCCAATTACATTACACTTATTTGCTGTTCTTTGTTCCCTCTGCTCCCAGAGGCTATTCCATACCACTACAGAATAGGTATTTTGCTTTTTTTTTTTTTCCTGGTTTCTTGGTAAGTACATCTAAGTCTTTAAACCAGCCATACTTGCTTTAGAATAAATAACTGTATGAACTGACTGACTGGAATCCTATCATTTTACTAAGCAATATGCTAAATATTCTTGTCTAACTCTGGTGTTGCTTTCTTCTTTTGCATAGGCTAGATGATTTGCACATTTATGAACTATTAAGCGTCTTCTATACACTCCCCTCAGGAAGCTCAATAAAGACATGAAATTATTTCTGCCTAGGTCACATTTATTAATTTCAGTCTCTGCATAAGATTTACATTTTACTGCAGTGCAGGAGGGAGAAATGAAGCCAGGGTTAAAGGGGAGCATAAATTGTTAGCTTTTGCCAGTTTATATTATCCTCTCTTACCACTCTCTGTGGTTCAGGAAATTTATTTTATCTTCCTGTAATCACCTTCCTGGATGCAGTTGGTAAACAAGGAGAATGCAGTTAAAAGACAAAATAAACAAACATAAGGTCATGCCTTGCATACTACATCTCGTATAAAATAAACATGAAAGCTTGATTGAAGTTACTCATTAAAATACTGCTACTGCTGAAAGAGGTTGAGGGGTAGCTCATTCGAGTGCGAGATGGGAGATCCGGGGTCAGTTGGTGGATTGAATTCTCTCCATAGGCATGCAGATTCAGACCTCTGCTTATGGAAGGAAGAATCTTCCTTGACACGTTCATTAAAGAAGACCAGGCAATGTTAACTGAAAGCACAGTCAGAGAAAGAAATTTGTAATGTAAAGTTTATTTAAAAAAAAAAGTTCCGGCCAGCCTGTATTCACAAAAATCAAAGCCTAATCCGTAACTAAGGTGAAAAGATAGAAACAGCAGTTTCTGTGGTGTTCAGTGGGAAATTGTACACAATGATTTGCAAGGTCTCTGCAGCAATACTGTATTTTGTAGAAAACAACAGGGAGGGGGTTGAGTTTTAACCTTCAATCCCTTGCCCCACAAATATATTTTTCACATATTACAGCTGATGCAAATCGCAACTTAATGGCTGTTTTGGAACCTGCTTTTTTAAAAAACAAATAGACCAAAAAACCGCTATGTGATCTAGACAGCTAAGGAATAAACTCTTTCTGTTTCTTAGATGTTCTTTCTTGAGGAGAGTTTGTTCTTGATCTGCAGTTATGCTGAGATGGATAATTTGATTCACAGCTAGAAAGAACTGTAGGTTTTTATTTCACATTTTGCTCTGAAATGCTGCATTAATTGTGTTGTTCTTTTCAGCATAGATCCTTCACTGACATTTTAGTGTTTGTTAATATTTCCAAACTTCTTGGAAAAAAAACCAACCTTGCTGATAATTAGAAAATTACCATTCCATAACAGGAATACCTGAGCTTTTACTTAAGACTCATTATTTCCTTTAATGTGAAGGTTTTAGACACACCTTAATAAGAAGCCCTTTTGAATAGTAATTGGAAACAACTGCTGTTATTACAAGTACTTTATTTCTATCACAATAATAGCTGTATGCTGTCCTGAGTGACAATAACCTCTACTGAATTTCACTCTGTAGACAGGTAAAACCTCAGCTACATCAGCAGCTGAAGATGTGGCCAGTTACAAAGGTATTTTCATCTTTGCCATGCAAAATATAGGTTAAAAATGCAAACTAGCATGTGATTTAATCCAGTAAAAGTGGAATAGCCTGTCAGAGAAAGTACACTGGCAAATGGGCAACCAGTTGAACATGTTATATTTTAATTTGCAGAGACGAAAATGACAAGCAATTTATTTACATAAAACTGTACAAAAGCAAATTAAATTATGTAAATATTTCATAAATAGAGGTGGACTAGCGTTTAATACATTTTGCCATGTTTAGCATAGTTGCGTGCATAGTGACTCATAATAAACAATGATAAATTGTTCTCTGCTTCACTATCAACATCCAAGTTGCAGAACAATAGTCAATGATTAATATTACAAACAGATCGTACCACACTGAATGCAAGTGCTTTAAAATTTAGGAAAAAGTTGTCTGAAAGCATACCCAGGTAGCTGGTGAATGTTGTCTTCTTCCTTGTGTTTATGGTCTTCAGTCAGTAATACAACTTAACTGATGGACTTTCATTTCTATTGCTATTTCTTCTGCTTCATTCCTTAAGGAAACACTGTATATTTGTCACCAATGAAACAGAAGGAAAAATATTTGATTGTTCATGTTCCTTACAAATGTCTAGTGATGGCTGGATTTATGGCAAGGTCTTTATCCGTATTCTTTGTTTTCCTGCTTGACAACTTCCTAGGGTAGCCTTTCAGCCAATCGTTTCAATCCTGTTTAGGTTCTTCCCCCACATAAAAATATTTTTTAACTTTTTTTCCTGAAACTCAGGCAGCAGGCCAGTCAGAAACCATATTCAATAAACATAGTGGTTCTGAGATCCAGAATGAGCATTAGATTTTAGACCGAAGCTATTGAATTTTCTAATATATATAAAGTTATATATTAACGCATCAATCTATAAAGGTGCCCTAATGTAAAATACATGCAAAGCTCATTTGAGTTTCCCATGGAAGGAAATAAAAGGATGGTTTCTATGCTGTACAACTGAAATGTGGTGACAGCTAAAAGCAATTAAGAAAAATATTAATTAACAGTTTTCCTGGCAACATGAACTGGTGACACCTTGCTGAATAACTATAACATAGACTGATCATAGTTTTCCAGGCAGCAGAATTAAAAACAAATGAAAACAACCCCAAACCCCACACAAATAGTAATAAAAAAAATCCTCAAGACCTACTTAAACCACAGCCTTGTGTTAATAATGCTTAAGACTGGTCCATTAACTGAGTTTGGCAAAAGGCTTGTTTTTAAATATATTATTTATAATTTCTCAGAAAATAAACACAGGTAAATATACAGGTTCAAAAAAGTTGAGAATAGCCCCTTATCCCTCAGTGTCCAAACCCAACTACCACCTTACCATAATAACAGGTATAAAAGGCACAGTTGCATATTTCGCATTCACCCTAATTATTTTTTATAGTTTTATTTGTTTATTTTTATACAAAAGCACTCTATTTATGAAGTGGCACCAGTTTTAACCTATTTCAAATAAAGAGGAAAAATACAAACACAAAATATATTTGTGTGTCATGCCAGGTCAGAAGAGTAATCAGCATTTTAATAGTGGCTAGTTCCACTAGAATTACTGTGAATACTTACAGTAGATAGGATTTTTAAAAAACTCTTTCACACCCATTTTACATCTAAGGAGATGCACACAAGTAAAGTATTTAATGACTGTCTTATGTGGTGCAAAAATTGGTGAGTGACTGCTGATCCGTTTAATCTGAAGGTCTTCTATGACCTGTATTATTAGCCTTGTAGAAAAAGGGTCTAAGAATATATGGAACCAAGCTACCTAATTTATTCTTTTGTGTGTAATATTAAATAAAATTTTATTAAAGGAAATTCTGTTGAACATTTGTGTTATGCAATTGTGTATTCTGTTGAAACGTGCAAGAAAAATGTGTATACATTACATAAGCATTTTTAGAAGCATTTTTAAACAGGTACTTACAGATTATACAAAGCAGTAACTGCTGTATGCAGTCTCATAACAAAGTACTAGTTTGCATCTCTCCATATTACTTAAATAATTAAACATAAAAATGTTCAATCATTATTAATCTTTGATTTTAATATTTTCTTTCCAAAATGTGCCCATTCATCATAACTGCTGTACACAAACTAAGTAAAGTAAACTCGAGAGAGGAGAACAAAATGGCCAATAATGGCACATCCCACTATATGGAGAAAAGAATACAAAAGATAAATGTGATGAGTTGTATTGATTTACCAACCTCTACTTTAGGCTGTTTTAGATTATTTCTATTCAATTCTTCAAAGCAAGAAACTACCCAAAGCTACATTGTGACTACGGTATACTAGAGAGCCATCTAGCCATGCCTTAATGCCAGGTTAAACAGCCAGGAATTTGAATGCTTCCCCCCTCCTTGAGCTGTCCTTGCTGTGTTGTTCGATTGTCGTTTTCATCTGAATGTCTGAGCTCAGTCTGTCATTATTACTACAGCATCAGCTACAAAACAACTGGTTGAAATTCTCCACATTTTGTTGCTTTTATTGCACAAAAACCTGTTTCATTTCCTCTTCCTTTCAAGAAGCGCTCGCCATGAGAATCATTATAGCCCAGAGCTCTTGCATATCACAGTAGCTTGGACTCCTTTTGACTCATCTTGATCTGCTAGGTGAGTATCATACCACTGTTTATCAGACCATTTTCTATAGAGCCTAAATGTTCTGAGTCTTGACATCATTTAGTATTGCACTTCTCTTGGTTTTAATGCACTTGTGTTTCAAGAAAACCTGCATTATATCTTTGACGTAATTGAAGCAACTGGTAACCAATGACAAAAAACTTAGCAATCATTCCTTGCGCTCTGAAAAGAAGGTTTTGTGTTTGACTTGTAATATTCTCTTGTCACTGCATCATCCCATTGCCTACCCGTTCCATCCCACCAAGCATTGTCATTAACACAGCCTTCTATTACTACTATTCATTTTTAATTTTGATCTTAAAAATTCCCTGGAACTGGCATATGCAGCATATCATATGCAGCATCTGCTGCAACATATCATGTCATTACAAAAAAAACCCACATCAGTTCCTTTGGGCATTCAACTGAACCACACTGGAAAAAAAATTGTGTCTTCTGGGCTCATGAACGGTACTGCTGTGCAAAATGTAACTGAAGGTGTGTTATGAGTACATGCGTGTATTTGTGAATATATTAGTTTTCTAAGCCCAGCCCCAATACTTAGCAGTTCCCCTGATCCATTGTGTGATCTTTGGCCTTTTTGTTATTACCATCTTCCCAGCTAGATGTTAGTCTTGCCCAAAATAATGATTTTAAGAGTTTATCATTACTATCCTATGGTATATGTGTTACTAATTGTGTTTACGTTGAAGTAATCATTACAGAGAATGAAAGAGAAGGAGAGGAAGAGACACAGTAAGAACACGCTTGTTCTATGGATAAAACAGAACCAGAGTTCATGAATCACAGGAAAGTATGCCACGGTTTTCACTGCAGTCTCAGGCTGAACATATTTCTGTTGCTTCCAGCCTCAGATGAGAGGTGAGAATATTAAAGCTGTGGTCTTCACAAAGTGCCTATTAATGATTATTCCTTTATATTTATCTCTATGTCTGTATGGTTTCTGAAGGATTGTCCCTGGTGGGGATCAGCAATATTCAGATGATATGTTTTGAATACATTTTCCCTGACCTGTTATCCTCAACAAGCCGGATGACAATCAAACAAAATGAGTGGCTTAACTCATGCTTCTGCAGGGGAAACAACAGTGTGTTGTGTTCTTTTTAATCAAGCTCTGTACTATGGGAGGAATTTGCAACCATAGATTTAGGAAAATAAAAATCAGTGAGGGGGAATTAGACATGCAAGTAACAACGTTTTCTACATCGTACAATATAGTCAGGCAGACAGTATAATTAAATGCCTGCTATGGAGGCAGAAGTGGCAGGCAGATCTTTTGTCTCTTTGGTGGCCCCCTCTTTTTTGTTTCTTATTTTTGTTAAAATTGTTTCGATTTTAAGACTTTTGCCCCTTTTCTTTCTTATAATATGAAAGAACTTCGTTGCTGCTTTTTTAGCCTACAGGTAAACTTCTCTTCTAGTTAGAGTATTGACAGGAGATGGCTTGTATTCCCCTGTCTGTGTAAGGGGGATATCCTCTGGATTGCCTTCTTCATTTTTGCTGAAACTAGCCGCGCTGAAGGTCTCATAGGATGAGGTCAACTTTTTGTTAAGGAGGTTTCTGTTGCGATCACCCATGAGGGAGGCTTCTCCATTGGCCAGCTTTTCCTGACTGCCCCGTTCATCGACAGGCATGAAAGTGGAGAGTTTTGGCTGGCTCTTCTGCTTTCTTTCAGGAGAAGTGCGAACTGGCATCCAGCAGGAGTCCGAGTGGCCATATTCATCACATTCTCGGGTACACTTCCCTGTCAGGGCTACATCTGGTAGAGGCCTTGAATCTGAAAGTAAAATAGAGTTGTCTTTACAAATGAATAATATTGCAATGACTTCCAGTGAAACTGCCAATCCTTAAATTCACAAAAGGTATTTTTAAAGGTCTTGGTAAGAATGTTGTAATAAGTTCCTCAGCAGTAGTTTTTTTACATTGCATGTGCCCATAGGCAACAAGCATAACTGCACAGTTATCCTCAACCTCAAGAACTGAAAAATAAGACTTAAGCCACTTCCTATGCTTGTAAATCCATCTTAAAAGCATTTGGCATTAGGTACAGAATGAATTTTGATGTCTAAAAGAGTCAACCAAACAATTCCATACTGATGATTTTCTTGAAATTATTAAAAATACCTTTCTTTGAATTTTTTGTAAAGAATACTTTGAATTTATGTGAAAGGAAGCTGAGGCCCTGAACCCTGCAAATACTTATGAACATGCTTAAATCCCTGCAAGTCAGCAGCTCTGTTATTAACAATGGGACTCAATTTGCATATCATGTAAACCTCTGCTTGTATTTCTCAGGATTGGGCATTCATTGTTAGTACACAATATATTACACGAATCATACAATCAGTGATTAGTAGGAGCATATAAAAAACCTGCTTTTGGTTATAAATGTCAACTGATATGTATGGATAAAACTGTTCTGTGTGTTGTGTATGTGTGTGGAGGGAAAGGACAGGGAGAATCTGAGCGCTGCCTGAACAGATGCACTAATATTTTGTAGGTTACTCTTGTTAGAAGGTATCCTGTTCCAGATCACTGTGTCTAAGCTGTCTAGCTACTGTACTTGTCAGAGCTTTCACTGAAAACTAGCAAAGTTCAGGGGACTGCAGGATTGATTCTTACCTGATAAAAATAAATATAGTTTTTAATATTTGTATTTTGATACTTGCATTGCAATTGGATTAAAAAGCTACCTCAACTGTTTTAAGCACTGGATAAGATTCTGAAACCTTGCTTTTATTCAGTTATACTGTACTTTATGGTCTACAAGAAATAGCTGGAGCTGCCTAGAAAATAACAACATGATATTCAAACAATTAAAGTTGGCAAAGAACAAAAATCAATAAGTAAATTTTTCCAGTTTATTTGATATGACTTTCATATGATATGACTTATTTGATAAAACTTCTAGGTTTCTTTTAGACAAAGACTATTATCTTGCAAAGGAGCAAGGAGCTTCAACATGGAAACACGAGGTACTTCACAGGGGTTGTAGCAACTTTCTGCTTTCCCCAAATTCATGTGAACAGCAATTTTACCAGTAATAGCCTATGTCTTATAAAGTATCTTTCAAAAGTCTATTCAGCCTCCATTTTGTTACTTCTATTTTGCATATTTTTTCTTTGATTTTGGCTGCCAGATGACCTTCTCAAACAGTGACAATTCCAACTGTGAAATTTTTATAAATTCATAACTGCTGAGGTTTAAAAAAAAAAAAAAGTAACTAAAAATCCTTTGCCTCTTCCAGAATAAACTGTTTTAATTTAAAATATTTACAACAGGTGCTTGCAGAGCAAATGTATTTCATTTCAGCATCTGCAGTTGTAATCCTGGTAGAATTGCAAAAGCTCTTGAAAGTCAGATTTATGTTCATCCTGTCCTGATTTTTTCATGCATTTAAACATTCATTTAATTAGTAATTTGTTTCAGTATTGTAAAGAATATGCATACTATTTTTATTAACTATTGTCAACATTTTTATAGAATCTACTGTATGATATTCTGAATACTGTATAATATTTCATATTTCAATATGTCACTGATTTTAATGAGAAAAACAGCACTGATGTTTAGATAACCGAGTAACTCTGTAGCTGAGATGTATAAGACTGGGAGGAGGGAACTGAGGTTTGGGGTTTTGGTTTGGGTTTTTTTTTTCCCAGTTTTACTTTTTAGGGCTTTTGCGCTTAGACTCAGCCATGATTCCCAAATGTTTTCAATGAAGAATGCAAAGACTATGGACAGTTACCAGCCTACCGGTTTTCAGATGACTGTGTTCTGGAGATGTGGACAGAAGACAAGGGTGATAACAGGAAAAATCTCTATTTGTCAGCTAAATCTAGTATTATTTTGGCACTCCTTAAAGCTGAGAAGCATAATTAGCTGCTGAGCTGCACCTGATGTGCTCTGATTTGAAAACAGAAAAACCTTTTCCAACTAGGCAAATCCCCTTCCCATCTAAATCTCAATAAACTCTTCAAACAGCACCTTATCTCCAAAGAGTGACCATTAAACATTATGTTTGCTACTAGTATTTCAATTATTACTCTGGCAAAATATTAGCAAATGTTTATCAAGGCAATACATCTGACCTTTATTTAAAACATAGGAGTATGTGTTCAGTGAAAAGGTGTTTTTGTTGTTGTTTGTTTGTTTGTTTGTTTTTCCCAGACTGAAACAGCTAATGTCTCATCATATCTGATGGTTTCTTTTTAGTGCAAACAAGTCTTGAGTTGTCATTACTTGGGTTGATAAAAATCCTTCCCTTGCTAATGGTCCTTGAAGCGTTCACTTGAAAATTTACCATTTAGCACTGTAGTGCATCCCCTATTCACTTCTGGACAAATATTATAATTCCTTATTGTAATGCACAAGGACTTGCTGTACAATTCAGCATTATAGCGCTCTTTTATGAAGCAACAAACTCTAAGTCAGCATGTGGCTGACTCGCCCTGTTGAGTTATGTGATAAACCTCATCTTCACACCCACAAAAGAGCTCACCCATCACAGGGGCCATCAAGCCATCTAAGGTCCATTGGCCCAGGCCCAGCGGAGCACAGGGGTGTACAGAGGCAGATAGGAATGCAAATCAAGGACTCAGGAGGAACAACTAGCTTGCCGGGACCCCTCCCAGGGCTACCCCAGCAGAGCCATCAGCCCCGTTGTCCAGGCGTAAAATCCATCACAATGAGTTATTGGCAGCTGCTCTCCAGATCACTTTTCTGTCTAACAGGGAGATTGCTGTCTTGGTATGTAGGACACATTATGTGATATGGGGGAAAAGCAGTTTGAGATAACAGAGGACTTCTTATGTGATGTTTAGGGGAGGAACGGAAGGGAGGACAAGGGAGGGGTTTAGGTGATTTGGGGAGGAACAAGAGAAAATAGAGACATAGGGGGATAAAAGACTCAGTCACATGTAAATAGTTTGCTGACTAATAAGCTTGTCTGGTTGTGCCTTGTGCCTGATCAGTGCCATCTGTCCTGTTTTCTTATTAATTTCTAACTCTTTCTTGGATATGTGCTCTCTATCACGTGTGCATGTATACATATGTGCATGTCCAGCCTCACTAGTGAACTTCCATCCTGTCCAGACACAGAGGGGAGCAGAATGAGTCCACTGTTTCTGGCTGTGTTCATGTGAGTGCACCGAGTGTCTCTGATCTGCGTGGCCAACTGTGTATACATTTTGTGTGTATGTGTGCTCTGTGTGTGTGCCTACTGCAAAAGCATCTTCATCTTTGCTGCTGGTTGGACCGGGGGACATGGAGCAACAGCAGCATGCTTGCCTCCCCCAGGCTGTCAGATGTGGTGTGATATATTTTCCTCTAAAACACCTTTCAATTAGTATTTGGCACGCACAGTTATAGTAGCCTTCTACTCCATTGCTTTCTTGTATCTGTTCTAAGAGAATGAATCAGGGCAGCATTTAAGCACACATTTAATCTAACATGTTTTAAAATCTGTTGTATTTAACTGCTTTTCTATTTAAAAGTTGGACATAACTTTGGCAGTTGGCAGGAGGGAGGTGGTGCAGTGAAGGAGGGAATGGTTTTTTGTGTATGTTTGTCCTGGTTTTGGCTGGAATAGAGTTAACTTTCTTACTAGCAGCTGGTGTAGTGCTACGTTTTGGTTTTAGGGTGAGACTAATATTGATAACACACTAATATTTTTAGTTGTTGTTAAGCAGTCAAGGCCTTTTCTGCTCCTCATACTGCCTCACCAGCAAGTAGTCTGGGAATGCACAAGAAGCTGGGAGGAGGCACAGCCAGGACAGCTGACCCCGACTGATCAAAAGGATATTCCATACCATATGATGTCATGCTCATCATATAAAGCTGGGGAAGAAGAAGGAAGGGGGGGACATTAAGGAGTTTTATTTTCCCAATTAACCGTTATGCATGATGGAGCCCTGCATTTCTGGAGATGGCTGAACACCTGCCTGCCGATGGGAAGTAGTGAATGAAGTCCTTGTTTTGCTTTGCTTGCATGCACGGCTATTGCTTTACTTATCAAACTGTCTGCCTCAGCCCATGAGTTTACCTTAGTTTTCCGATTCTTCTCCTCATCCCACTTGGGGGAGGGGGAGAAGTGAGCGAGCAGCTGTGTGGTTAGTTACCAGATGGGGTTAAACCATGACAGTGTTATATCAGAAGACAGGTAAAACAGCGAGTGCTGTCAGGACTAAACTATTACCAGTACCTAAACTAATCGGTTAAGGGCAACTTGGGTACTTCCTATACACTGCAGTAGATAACAGAGATTTAACCTTCTTTTCAAATAAACCGCCACAACACTTTAGCTACAAAGTAATTAAATGTATTTTTCCTAATTCCCTCTTTTGCAGAGTAGCAACTTTGTGCTCCTCTTTTTACATTATCTAGCCCACAGACACATGAACAGTCTCGAAATTTAATAATAGTAATAGTAATAGTAATAATAATTTACTCTTGTCCTCTAGCATAATTTACACCCAAACATAACTATCTCTAAGTGACATGCTTTTTTAACTACTCCTTAGTTTAAAAGTTAAACACTTTAGTAGCGACCACACTGCTAGTTGACATAATGGAATATGACACAGCAAAGAATTTGTTAGCACAGTTGGCAGATCATCAAGGAAGTGTACAACAGATTTCTACCATGGTTACATATCTGGAAACTGACTCAAATAAATGCTTAAAATGCCAGTTATTAACAAACATTTTATCACAATGCTAATTAGTGAGAAAGTAAGCCTGGAGAAATGATATTTCTTGTCATGCAGAAATTTGTAGATTTGGGGTTAGGTTTTAACCCTTTGTACATAGACTACTCAAATTTAAGCTTTTATTTGCATAAAATTATCTTCAGAGTTACAATGGAAGATGTCATCTAAGTTATTTTCAAACATACCCTCTTACGGTGTCTCTACATCAGGACTAGGTATTGCTGGACTATTTACCAAACCGTTGTAAACCCAGTCCCTAAAATGCAGATATTTAGACAAGTTTTTAGGTATGCATGAAAATGGAGACTTCAAAAGTGAATACTTACAAAGCAGATTTCACTTTCAACTGCTCAGACTTCAGCTTAAAGTAAGTTGGAGGACACTACTTTATAAGGTTTCACAATCTACTTTCTCATTGCATCCAATATAAGCTTCCACCACCAATTTCCAGAGTTAGTTGATAAAAGTCAATTTAATTTAAAATTATAGTTATCATTAGTTCAAACAAATCTTTAAACATTTATAGTTAATTTCTGAGATGGTGATAGCTTATGTTTCCCATAAAACTTTGTATGAAAACATGCAAATGAATGGAGTTATTATATGTATGCTCATGTTTCGGTTGATTGTAGCTGACTGTTGATTTAGGGCTAGAAGGATTGCTTGTTATTAAAAAAAGGAATGCACCTACTACAGCAGTGTGGAGAGGGGAAATATGGTGTTCTATATCCAGTTTAAAGCCCCCAAAAATTAGCAACTGAAATATTCCACCCAAGCAATTTTCCATTCTTTTCTCTCCTCCCATTCCTTACCAAAGAAGGCCAATACATTTCACCAAGTACAGAGAAAGTATTATGAACACAGTAGTCAACAAGTATATGTTACAAGTTATGTGCTTTTTTGTACACACACATTGCAGAAATATAATCAAGGATGCACACTCACTCTGGCTCCGCTCCACACATTTTTTAACAACCATTCTTGTATAATATTTTTTATACAAACCCAGCTTTGTCAATTATTCATGACATGGTCCTAGCACATACGCTCTTTTGGAGAAAGATGCAAGGAGCTTTTCATTTTCTCATCTTTTGTAAACCACACCCAAAGCCTATGATAATGACAGGCTTTAGATGTACTTAAGTAGCGAAGAGCTTTGTTCCATTTGTTGTCCCTGAACATGGAAAACCCTCCAGAGCAATACTGACACCCTATCTAGATACAATAACTTGAACATTCCCAGAAAGAACTGTGTACCCAGAAAGCATTCCTAGCTGTAGACCTCTTCTTGAAGGAGGACATGACCACAGTAGCCATACAGTACTACAGCAGTGCAACAGTACTTCTGTAAACCACGCAGCTTGGTCCACAGTATCTGAGGAGTCATTGGCAGATGAGTTCTAAATAGTATCTATGACAAATCAATGACTACATGCTGATTTTGCTGCCTTTCCCCATTGACAGACCCATAATATCCCTGCATGGTTCCAGTTATTGAGGGCCTGCGGGGAATGTCTGTGCAGTAGTTCCAGACTACGGTGAGAAAAGAAACAGGAATAGCAACTGCATATGGCAATGATAGAGACTGTGGTTTGGATGAGCCACTTTTCATTCTGTCTTTTCCTGCACTCTGTACACAAATATATGATATTCAGAGGACGATCCAAAATTCAAGTGAAACACCAGTAAGACTATGCAATTAAACAGGAGTCCATTTACATCGCTTTTCTATTAAATGGTTGTCTGTTTTATGAGCTGTGTGATTGGAGACACAACAGAGCTCTTAAAGCATAACTAGTATTGACTACATGATCAGAAAACAGCTGAGAGGTTACATATTGTAGAAAATCACTGTTTAAAGGGGGAAAAAAGCTAAGCTATGGTGATACACAACTACAGCAGTACTGTCTTTGAAATTACTGCCTCCTAATTGCAGTAATTCAGGAACAGCACCTCAGTTAGTGCTGTGGCATACTCTGACGTGCCAAGACCCTATTAAAATACTTCAACATGTTTGAAGGCATCAGCAACTTCTTCCTCTGGACCTTAGGCTAAATACAGTTAAACAGCAATTGAACATATCTGAAGAAGCATTTAGTGCCCCAAGGCTTGGTCTGCTGTCATTCTGAATGTGGCATTATCGTGTACTGCAGAGATAGCGCATGCCATCTCTAAAACAGTCCTACTGAATAAAGGAAAACACAAATCCACTGTTTGAGACATGGTAACTGCACTGAAGTAATGAATATATTAATTGCTTTTACACAAGAATAATTTCATGTATATCGTGCCCAGCTCTGAAATTCTTTTCAGTGCTTAAGAAAATATTTCAGAGTACAGGAAGGCTTACATGTACATTGATTGAATGATTAACACTGTGAAAGGAGGGACGACAGAAGGATATGAAATAATGAATTCTGAACCTTCTTATTCTTTTGTTATGCAAGGAAAAACAAACATAGAATGAAAGTGAGAATTTTCAATTCTTTACTTGAAAAAAGATAAATTAAAAGTATCCCTTAAACAATTCCTAAGAACAGCAAGACTCGCTGCTGTAGTGTGCCAAAAGTCCAAGTACTTAGCTGGTTTCAAAAGACCAGAGTGGAATTTTCAAAGCAAACATGACATGTCATATAGTCTTCTACCACTAAAACTAGTAAAAATAAAACAAGCAAATAAAGCAACACCATAAGAAAATAAAAACAGGTAACCGATGCTTTAACATTTGAAAAACATTCATGCTAGATGAATGAAAGTGAGTTAGCCAGAAGACAAGGCAGCTGAGGCAGAAAACAGCACTTTTCATGTACCGAAAAGGCTACAGTAAAGCAAGAGTGAGAACAATCCATTTTGCATGCTCATAGTGGAAAAGACCAAAAGTAATGGCTTGATTGCAACAATGACAAATCAGATTAGAAATCAGAAAAAAAAAAAAATTTGAGGATAAATGTAGTGATAGAAGGTTATAGAGTCTCCACCACTGGGAGGGTTTTACAAATGTCTAGAAAAATTCTCCCAAGGGTAATATAAACGTGGCAAATCCTTCCTTGGGAAAGGAAGGATGCACTGAATGACCTCTAAAGGTTCCTTTCAACTCTGCAATTCTGCTAATATGATTACTAACATTCATGTACTTTGGCCTCAATCCAATCCTTAACTGTTTCTAGGTTAAGATTCTTGACTTATTTGGTAATAAATCAACCTTAGAAATTGGGTTTATGTTCAGCTAAAAGTCCATTTTAGAATTAAGTCCTTCTTAAAATTTCATGTTAATAGAATTACAAACTAAAAAATAAAATGGTTGGACTACTTAAGACAGGTGTTAATCAAAGGAATACAGAAAAAGAAAAGCCAGCAATGCTAAAAAAAAACCCAACACTCTAAAGTTCCAACATGATAACCTAACATTTATAAAATCTTCTTGCCTGAGTCCCAACACATCCATTCCATTTTACAGTTTCATCACAAAATTAAAGATTGACTACTGCTTGTACCTGTAGTGTTGCAAAACAAATATCATGCCTCTGAAGTCCATTAAGCCTGAAACTGGTGTAAGAGAGGCTCTGTAAAGCAGAAAATTTCAACAGTGTTTACTTCTTATATGAAATTTCGGTTTTGTTTACCCTTGAATTAATACCTGCCTCTCTTTTAGGGAGGAACAGAGTCAAATAAGATAAAGAATGTATAAGACTGAAGTATTTCCTTTGTTGAATTAAACAGACTATACCAGGCTATATAGCTGTTTGACATAGCTCAGACGTGTAACCAAAGAAACATTACCCAAACAATAAAATTCCTGGCTTAGATTTCACAGTTATTTCTATCACAATTGCATCCAGCAGGTTAAGATACCATATTCTTTAACTGTTCCTCTAATTATAGAATAACTCTGTTAAAAAGTTTCCTACCTAAATTAATGATTGTATTAGCCCTGTAGTATTGCATATATGATCTTCAAGAGAACATCGATATTTCATAATTGACTTGAAGACTGTTTACATGAAAGATAGACCTATGGCTTTTTATTTACACGAAAAAACTAGTTGTACTCTTCCAGGCCCAAATCATAGTAATCAGTTGATTGTCAGCAGAGAACCATAACATAGGTTGCATACATATTATGTGTAAGTGAAATAAAATTCAACAGAATTAAGTCTAGACAAAAATTAATTTAAAACCATTATTACAATATAATATTAAAAGAAATACATTAGAAATATACAGTTTTCTCTTGTTTAAGTTGTATTTATCCTGTAGTTCAGACTTTCTTATTTCATTTTCATTCACAAGACCAATTGCACATATATAATGAGGACTAAGAAGTATCAGCTTATGTGACACCAGTGGCGAGTACTGTACTAAATACACCATGCTGAACTTAAATTCCCTAGATTTTAATTTTCTAGATTTAAATGTAATTGCTGTGAGACTCCTTGTAATCCTGTTAAATCCTTTGATAGCCTGATTTACTTCTATCAGTGAGATGGCAACATATCCTTCAGAAAAGTAGGACTTACTATTGCTTCCTGAAGTAGCATAAACATTAAGATGTAGGAAACATTTGAACTGTCTAATTGTTCTGCCAATCTGATGCTAAAGCATTAATCTGTCACTATGTGACATACCTTTATTTTTTTCAGTAAAACGTGTCAGTGCTTAACAAACTCTGAGCTGAAACAATTCATGGAGCAATTAGAATGTCAGATCTCCTAAAGATGATCAAGAAAAGTCTGAATCAGGGCTCACAAGTCAACATAATTTCTTTGATATTCATGCCAAAATGATGGGACTGCAGGAGCTCTAAGGGAACAGAGTAGCGAGCAGCCATTATTAGCTCATCTCAGCTGTATACTGTGCCTCCCCTTTAATGTATTTCTTGGTGATAAGGATATAACAATATATCTTCTTCATCAGGAATGGACACCAGGTAGGAAAGCCACAGGAGAAAAACAAGGTTACACGATTTCCCCTCATCTCCCTCCAATTTATGCCCATCTCATTCAAAAGGCAACTTCTTTTTGGAGCTACTCCAAGTAATGTTTTCTAGGGGATATTAATGAATGCATTGCTTCCATTTAGGAACTAAAAGCACAATTCTAAGCGATGTTCAATGTCCTTAGATCTTATGGGTATCTCACAAGTATCTCAGAAGATATCCAGAATCGATAATCAGTGACTTGACAGAGTTGCAAGCTGTTTTGTAAGCTTAATATTTGTTGAAGTGATATAAAAATGATTAAGGTATGACTAACGTTTAGGTTCAAAGGGTGACTGATTAAAAAGATGCAACACCCCTACACGCATGGCCGCTTGATTGTTTATCATAAGTAAGTGAGGGGAAAAAAACAACAAACAAACAGCAAAGCTGAAGCACTTGTGACTATGGACAAGAGCTCAAACTAGAAGAAAGTTCTTGTTGAATGTTTCTGTGCTTAAGAATTTACTTTAAGGGAGAATACATTATTTCATATCTTTCAGTGAGTTTTTTGTTACAGAATTCTTCTGCCACATGAGATAGTAACTTGAACTGATTAGCTTGATAGAACCACAGCATTCCTGAAAATGAAATGCTTCATACAGTTCTACATCATGCAGCAAAAAATTGCTGGATTCTGGATCTTATTTCATTCCCACATATACAGAATAAAGTATTATATAACAACATATATTAAATAGTAGTACTGCTTTCATAAAAATGGAATTACTCGTGTTCCCAAGAGGGTTTCTGTGTGAGTCATGTAATGTTTATTTTGTTAGAAGTCACAGACCCTCAAAGGTTAAACTTGAACAATAACTATAAAATGTGCTGAAGCTGTATTAATTTATATTTTGTTATTTTCAAATAGGGGGAAGAAGAAAGTTCTTCATGCTCTGCATGAAAATGATCATCTAAATAATGTAGAGCTCAGCATGAAGCAGAAACAAATAACTTGTGACTACTTGTCTTTTTAGTAGCTGTCAAGAGGAAGTTGTGTTGTAAGAAGAAATATAGCAGTCATGTGCAGGATCCATTTAACCTTTCATGTCGCATAAAGGGAACCTTATCCCATACAATAGAAAAAAATACTCACTTATCTGTTCATGTCATACATGTTTCTCTCACAAATGCACATATAAATTTGTAATTTTACTTACTTAATCATACTAGCAAGATCTGGGAAACAGAACGAAATTTAATTCAATTCAGTGTATTGAAAAATACAAAGAATTAATTTTCATTCCTTTAGCAGAAGATCTGCATGATGCAAGACCTAAATTAATGTTAAAAATAGAAATAAAAAAAAAATTAAGACTATTTTATTAAGGAACATTTTTCCTGTTTATATAAGTATACTCCAGAAAAAATGGGTTAAAATTCTATAAAATGTAGTGCTCATCTTCATTAATCATGAAGCATAACTGAAGTACAAAATCATACAACTCAGGAGTAAATAACAATACTTCCACCTGTCACAGGGAAAGGAAAGGGTTTACTGATTAACTAGTTACAGACTCTTGTCTTTTCTTCCATGTCAGTGGTATAAGCCACTGTGGTCTTTAGATCAATTATTTTGGAATCCTCAGCTTTTCCTAAGAAGAGGTAAAATCTACCCTGGAATTAATCCACCTAAGTAGGTTTGTACTTTTGATATGAATACTGACATTTTCTCATTGAGCTGATGCAGGGGAGGAGGCGTGTTGGGGGGCTTTTTGTCGTTATTGTTGTTTTTATAATAAGCATGTGGAAAACTCTTCACACCTCAAAAAATGGAGAGACAAATACAAAAAGATAATGAATCTCTCAGTGTGATTTATGTCCTGCTCAAAAGGATATTTTCATTAATTTTTTTTATTGATTTTTCAGCTCTGTGTACAGATTACAGCTAGTGAATTAATTACAAACATCGGCTCAGAGTGGTTACGTACTTATGACAGATTCGTCTGGGTTACAGTCCATTAGTAATTAAGTATTAAGCACAGCACTAATTCCCCTCATGCATAGAATGTAAGTTTACACATGTATCATAGGGATGTTATACTAAAAGAGATTAGAGTATCACTGTTTATTTCACCATAGAATAGAAAAGTATAATGATTTTTTTTTATACTAATGGAAAGTATAGAAAAAGTTTGAATGAAACAAAACAGAGAAGACAAAAAAATTAAGTTTACTTACAAAGTCTAAGCCTGTCAGAAATAATAGTTTCAATCCTTCTTGTGGGAGGGGGAATCTAATGGAGCCTGCAGTGTGTGTCTTAAGTTTTTGACCCTTGCCCTTGACCCTATGCATCTTACCATGTTACATTCACTCAACAGTTATAGGAGGTAAAGAAGCAGAATTCTTACCTGACAAATAGAACTGTGTTTTGATGAAAATTAAGGGCAAGACTGGACTTGAACCAGGATGTCTAAGAATATTAGTCAGGATCTATCTCTCATCCCTGAGATGAAGATACTGGGGTTTTGGTTGCTTCACCAGCTATTGAGTAAGATTTTCTTCAGATTTCCTAAGCCAGTTAGTTGAGTGGACAGTTGAGCATATCCCTGTACATATTTCTTAAGATATTCCTCTAAAATATGTGAAATATTTCCTAGCCCCACAGTAAAATAAGAATCATTTTTTCGGAAGTGACTCCAGTGGAAGTAATCTTTAATGAATCCATTCTCTTGGTTTAAGAATGTTTAATATTGCAATTCATCTTCTCTTGTGTTTTGCAGCACAAGATTAAAATTAGTCAGTATGTTTTTGCTTAGCTTGATTGCTAAAGTGTATACTTGTACTATAAAATTTTAAATCTCAGAAAATGTTCCATTATTCCTCAGTTTGTGACTTTTCCAGATTTCTTAAGAAGACCACTACATACACTTTGGACTACTACTTCATAGCTGACGTCTACTTTTTCAAGAATGAATCAGATAATCTACATCTTGTTTCACTCATTTGAATATCAAGAAGTTTCTTACATTATTAGTTTATATTTTCACTCAGACTCCAGTAAAACTGACAATAGACTTGAAACTGGACAATGTTAAGCTTGGTCCACTTGCAATGCATGACTAAATTCTTGACAATAGGTAGGAAAAAACCCTAATTATATCTGCTAGGATAGCACAAAACCCAGTGAAGCAAAAGATATTAACAGAGAGGTTAAACACTTTTTTTTAAAGGGTACATACACTGAAGAAAATTAAGATATCTGTGTATTAAATGTATTGACTACAGTATATGAAAATAAAATCATTCTCTTGATTATTCCCAGTGTAAATCCACTGAGTCATTTCTACTAATATACCCAATATCAGTTACAGTGCTCATAATCACTTAGCAGCTGCTGGGTTGTTTTGAAAATCTGAACAAGACACAGAAAACTAGTGGTTAAGGGGACAAATATAGAAGCTGGGCAGAACATAAAGAAGTAGAAGATGAAAACAAGTTTATCAGACTGAATCAGACAGAAAAATACAAAATCTGAAGATTTTATCTGACTTGAAAGCCAATTACTGTTAAAGGGGAAGGAGTAATTTGGTATTTTGGCAATTATTATTTCAGATGAGTTTTTAATAAACTGTTAATTTCCTTTTATTAAATGGTCATTGCCTACTATTGCCCCCACAACGTATCATATCTAGATCACATGGTGCATACGTTGTGCAGGCATCTTCCTTCCAGGCCATTCAGAATATGGTTTCCTGAATGAAAAACATGCAGTAGAAAATTGTTCTCTGCACAGTGTTTTAGTCTCTGGCTTCTTTGTGAGATCATAATAGAGATGCCAGTTGGGATTGTGGTTCTTGTGAATGCAAAGCATTATGCACTGGAGTATAACTAATTTATTCATATAATAGATTCACTATCAGATGGCACAATTGGTTTCTGCTCGGGTCAACTTTGAAGCTGCAACTTGAGCCAAAAAATTGTGTGCCCAAATATCAATCACCTGAGCCACCATAATTGTTAGAGAATGGAATTATTCCAGGAGAATTATCCAGAGAGAATGACACGGTCTACCAGAGCTGAATGAAGTCCCACCAGTAACTGGGGATCACACTTGGGTATTTCATGGTCCTTGTACAGGAGTAAGCAGCAGAGAGAGCTGATGAGCATATTTCATGCCCCTTTGTAAACAAAGCACCTCTGATAGTGATCCATTAATTAAGGCCTAGACTAAGCATAGCGGATAAACTCACAGTCCACAGGGGTGGACACCACTGATTAGTTTATGAAACTTATGCTTCAAGTTAATTAATTTAATTGGACTGGTAAAGCATGGCCATATATAAATATACTCTGTTTTAAGTCAGAGATGAGCGGCTGGCTAGATAAAAGTTAACTGTCCATTTAGTTTTGAGTGATACAGGTAGAAAGTAAATGGAAGAATTAATGGCTTCTCAGAATATATTGGCAAAAAATACTTATTAACATTAAAAGTAACATTGATTTTATTCTGCTATTTGTGTGAAGGTGTTTTGAGAACCTTTTTTTGTTGTTGTTAAACTATTTATGTATTCTCTCGAATCTCTTTCCCAGCAGGTATGTGAAAACTCACTAAATATGTGGCAGTGCAATAAAGAGCTAAACAATCAGTGCATGCTCTACCCTACCATAGACATGAACTGCAATTGCATTTGTCTTGAATGTTGTTAAACTTATTTTGTGCTGCTGCAGAAGTATTTTATGGGGTTTTCTCTGTTTCTATTTACTGATGCTTTTAGTCACTGAAAGTAGAGGAGGTACAGAAAGAGGTCAAAATTGACAGCAAAACTGAATCAGGGCTTCTCATGCCAATGAAATCATGAAAAACAGCACTGTTCTTACTGCAACAATAATGAATATAAATAGACAAAAGGCTCTGAACAGCTACTGGGAGAAAGAGAATAAGGCATCCATTTCAAGAAAAAATCTTTTCCTGCCATCACAGATAGCTTTGTGAACTGGATAAATTAGGATGCCCTTTAAACAATTTTCATGCTTCAAAAAATTTTTGTGAGAGACAGGTCTCCCTTATTTTCCTTTAAGGGATCAGACTTAATAGGTTGAATTTTACTTGTATTTTCTACCCTTTTACTTCTCATGTCAGTCATTCCCAGATAAAATCTGTTATTTCATCTTTGACATAGTTCAATACTTAATATGAATGCTTTTCTCCCCCACGGATTTATTGTCTCAAGCATACATATCTCTCTCTCTCTCCAGATAACATTAGCAGGGTGCAAGTACCATCCAAATAATTGTCAAAGGATAATAAAGATTTGCCCAGCTTCTCTGTCTGTTTCAAAACTAAATCCCTAAGTAAATGTGTAACTCTGCATCAAAGTAATTTAATAGAACAGCTGTCTATATCTGATTTTTTTCCATATAAAATGCTGGACACTGCATCCAAAGAAAGATTAAAGAAGCAAGTTTCTTTGCTTTTATGACTGATAGCATGTACTAAACCCACAAGTTTGAAAGTCATTGGAGAGATGCAGTATCAATTAAATTCCAAGAGTTTATAAGATTTTTGTCTGTCACTAAGTGATTCTATGGACTTAATGTATTTTACACTACCATCTGTTCGAAACTCAGTAGCAAAATATCTTGCCTCTAGTTGAAATTATTTGAAAATAATTACATCTTCTTCTGGAATAACAAAATAGCAATCTGTCACAATACTTATTGTAACAGATACAATTACAATACTTATTGCAACAGATACAATGTAACTCATTGTGCTATAAGAGAACAATTTTTGTTAATTTACAACATTTTTATTCATAGAGTCATTTTAATCTGAATTAAGATTTACAGAAATACCTTAGATTCCAAATTTCAAGAGGTAGAACTGGTGGAAAAGGAAGAAAGAGTAAATCAGGAATAAAATTTCCTTGCTAATGTCATAAAAAGCAAGTATCATTTAACTTCTCTGTTGTTAGATGCTGTCATTTATTATACTCCAGTTTATGAAAATTTGTATAGCTGCAGGCATCTCTTATTCTGCAAAATAAAGCTTATACAGATTTCTACAATAATCTGCATTTTGAAAACTCCCTTAGGAATTTTAAAATTATTTTTAAGACCTCAGCTACACAAACTTGCCATAGGAGTGAGCAATGTCTCTAATTATCAATGTCTGGGAGGATTTCTCACTGCTTCAGTTTTACATAACATGCCTTTCAGGGAAAGGTAATATACACCTAAGGTGTAACTTTCTCAAGATGCACTACATCATTAGCCCATAACATTTAGAAGTCTGGCCAATCCAACTTCATTTAAATTTCTAAAAAGCACAAATATTTTGCACTTTCAGAGACTGACCTCATACTGCTTTGACATCCTTTGAATCTGATATTTCTGTTGTCAATGAGTAGTGCAAATTCAAAGTAATCAAATAAAGATAGTGGCATGCCACAAATGGGAAATAAATTCAAAGGGTGATCCAGATCTGTTCCAAGGATAAGAACTGACAATTTCAGTTGAACAGAAAGAAAAGATTAGATGTCTTGAGATTTATGTGTTTTACATGTTAACTATTATAAAGCAGATAAAGATTTACACAACTTTAAACTCTTTGATAAGACATTGACACCAATAGCATACCCAAATCATAGATAATTTCTGCATCCAAAAAGATAACAGATCTTCCTCAAACAGGTACATTAAAGATGGTACCAACATTTTTACTACATTTGACTGCATCTCTACTATTGTTACAAGGACAGTGATGAAAACACCATGATAGAAAATACAATTTAAAGATTTGCCTGTTTCTAGTTTGTCATATAAATATTGTATAATGCATTTTTTCAACTCAAAAGTGTAAAGCTGCTCAGCTGCAGTGCGTATGTTTTTCTGACTGATGGTCAAGTGGAACTCTAGAGGAAAAGCAAGACCACTCTTTTCTTAAGAGCAATTAAACTTGCTTAGCTGAGAGAATTTTCTCTATCTCAGGGAGGGAACTGTGCCCCTGTCTCAAAAACTCTAAATTTATAGGTGATGGAAAGACACTTCAAGGAGACTGTAGAATTTATTCCATATAGGAAGCCACTGAAGGTTGTTTGAATAAATAATCTGGAAGGAAAGGATGTTAAAGAGGAGTGGTAAGATGCTTTTTCAGACCATTATATTCTGTCTCACTCAGAAGTTCTTTGTTTTCACTAGTGAAATAAAAATACCTTTAGGTTAATGGTTGTCTAATAAAATAAGGCTTCGGAGACAAGGATGCTTTTGGCATCTCTTGGTGAGTTACTTACACTGCAAGACTGAACCAAGCAGTCCATCAAACAAAAGTATAAACAACGAAACATTAGGAAATCAACAAGTACTAATTTATATAGCTATAGCACAACAAATTAAGGTGAAGCTACCTATGGAGCCATACCAGTTGTGCTTTACCTAGGGGTTACACCCCTAAAATTTCACTAACACAGAAACTTAGTCTGATGAAACAAAATAAATTCTGGCCTTATTCACAAAACCTTTGTTTTGAACTTGAAGTAATCTATTTGTTGATGTTAATACAAGGTTCAAAAGGATAACTGTAATAGAAATTCGACCGAATCCTTAATCAGTGAGTAGTATTGCAAATACCTCAACATACAACTTGTAGGAAAAATTAATTTGTAAGACAGTAAATGCCTGGTATGACATATCATTCCTGTTTTACAAATATTATGTTTCACCCTATTAAACATACAAATTGCAAGTTATACATTCCTACTTGCTAGTGGAACACTACTGACAGACTATAGAAAGGCATTGTAGCTTTTATAGATTATAGAGGGGAAAAAAACAAAACCAAAATTTACAGCATGGGAAAACTTATTTTAAGTAATTAAGACTAGTTTTCACCAATTTTCTCTGTCTACTTTGAAACTGGAATACAAACAACATTTACAACTGTGTACTACACATACTGTTCTACATTGAACTTTCTTCTGTCCTACTAGGATGTGGTCAGGTGTGTTTTGATTTGGGGGATTTTGTTTGTTTGAGTTTTTTTTTTAAGGACAGCAAAAGAAGGCTAAAAAGAACATAAAAGAGGCATTCATGCTTGTAGTGTTTGCCTACCTATTAAAAAAAAATAAATTAGCATTAAAGTTTAAAGGAAATCAACTTTTATCTAAACAGGAGATAAAAAATTATAATGAAATTTATGTAGTGTTTTGAATATCCATCCCAGACAGTAAACCTGACTTACTCTGAACAGTATAATTACCTCCTTTATGCTTAATATTCTGTTGTTCATCAAATGAAATGCAAAACAAGCTAACTCCAGGTAGTTCTGCAAATCTGGCTTAGAAAGAAAAGTATTATCAATAACTGTAGGTCATCTTATCTCAAGAAAATCTATCAGATATCCATCAAATCAAAGCCCTTGCACTGCAGTTCTATCCTACATCTGTTTTTAATTATGAGGTACTTCTCTACAGGAAGCAATTCTAAGAGAATTGAAACATTTATTTTAAAAGCTATAAACATCAAAAGAATTCTGCTTCATACATTCTGAAATGTAGAATATCTTAACACCTCACAGCTTGTAAAAGACACATACACAACCCTTTTCTAAGTAAAGAGGCTTATTTGAGAGCGTGGCCTTTCACAATAACTTCCCAAATGAATTACTCACTATCAGTAACTGCACAATCTTAAGTTAAAAAGGAAAAGTGTCTTTTATTGACCAAATGCAATTCGATTGTGAAAAGGTATGAGTTTCTAATACCTAACTAATAGACATATTTTGAATTTCCCATACTGGAAATACTGAGAAATAAATAATGTTGCAAGTAGAAGTAAAAAAAACTGTGCCTTTTTTACCATATGAAGAAAGGAACTTGTGTGGAAATATTAAGATATGGAGAAAAGTGTTTCAGACAAAAGTAGACATTTTCAGACTTGCTTGTTTGTCTGTGAAAAGTCATAGTGACTCACTATTAGAAATATTTGACTTGTTCTGAAAGTACATGTCTTCTGAACTCTGCTACACACACCGATTTTAAAAAGAACATTTTATTTCCATAAAGCTCTATCAGCAGATTTCAGAGAACAAGAAAGTTTATGACAGTTTGCATTATTATATTTCTTTATTATACTGTCTGCCATGACCTTCTTAGTGCTGATCCTCTGCAAGATTTTGATTTATCATCTCAGATTCGAAACAAATTGAAATGGTGTCATGAAAATATTCTGGTTTACAAGTAGTTAGCAAGAGTTACTAAGATGAAAGTTGCACCAACAAAACGTGGTGGCTTAGCTTAATCTAAGTACAGAATTTGTATCCCAGAATACAGAAATTAATAGAAATTTTTTACTTTATTTTTTATTTAATGCAACCAATAGCTCATGCCATCATGTCTGTGTTCAAACTTGAGTGTTTTATACACAACCCCACTCCCTTCCAAGTAATGTCATGCAAGTGTTCTATCTTCTTACTGATTATGGGAGAGATCAGGAACATGCTCTACCTCTCTAGCTGAATGGTAAACATTCAGCTAGAAGGGGAGGAAGGGACCTGTGATCAGGTTTTAGAAAGCCGAGCTCTGTCCCTAGTTGAATGCCTAACAGGCTACAGAGGCGAGGTCACTGATTCTCTCTTTTTCAGGAACTCCTGATAGTGGTGGCATAGCACAGAGCTACTGGATGATGACGGCTCTCACCAGAGAAAGATGGAAGCTCTGGACCTGAATTCTCTCAGGCAAAATATAGTACCTACAAATTCCAATAGTGATACCTGAATGAAAATATTTACGGTTTCTTCTCTGATTTTAGGCCAGTAGCCATGCTTGAATAAAAAATGTCTGTAGTTTCTACTCTGATTTTAAGCCAGTAGCCATGATTGTGGTTTCTACTCTGATTTTAAGCTATGTGCTGAGTTCATGTGTTTTAGGAGCATTCAGGACTTAACTGCTCTTTTTTGCCTTATTTCTAGATGTCACCAGAGCATGGATTTCTAGATGAAATAGTTTTGTAGCTGTGAATCTTATCTTAGGTTCCTAGGTAACTTTGTGATTCAAAACACAGTCACAGTTAGAGTAAGGTAGATAGTAGACTAGCTTTCTGAAACTGTTTCTTAGGCACATATGACTAAACCCCTCCAAGGTAAGTGCTCTTGGTCTCTCCCACTTGCCTGAACAAACCAGTCATAAAAGCTTTGTCTGGCACCAAAACTGTCAAAGCAGTGCTAAGGTTTTTCGTTTGAAAATGGCAAGGTCTAGAGCTGCTCTATGACACAAATCATAATGCTGTTAATTAAACTCTAAAGCAAATACTAGATTTTGAGCTGCAATAATTACCAACATTTTCTCTAGGGCTCAATATCAAGTATTTATTTCAATTAACTAGTATGACACCTTCAATAACATTTCAAAAAAGAGATGGTTAAAATACAGCTGAGTGTATTAATAAAGCCTTTGCCCCTCAAAAGACTAGAACTTAGCTTATTACCACCTTGTTCTCAACAAATTAATGGCATGAAGTCCAGAGCTATCAGCTCTCCTTGCAAAATATTCAATATCCTGCAATAAAGTCTTTTAAAGTAAATATAAGATGACAACTGATTAGGGATCTGTCAGCTTGAGCAGGAAGACTTGACACTGTTTCTAGCTGAATTTCAAGTCCGTTACTTTCCATAATTGCACAAATGAAACCCTTGCATATTTTTCTAAGATGTGATTGCTATGAGCAAATAAGGACTGTCATTCACTTATTAACATGATCTAAAAGTAACACAATGAATGTAAGCCACTTGATTGGCCAACTTTTTCTTTCGTGAACCAATACGATGCTGCTTACTAGACATTTTGAAGGCCTCTGAGGGATCTGCATCAGTCACGGTGGTTCATGAAAAGCAGTTGCTCCTCTGTTCCAGTCATACTCTACTTTCTTCAGCTCATCACTGGTCTCCCAACACTAATCAATGTCTCACTAACCAGCATGATTGAACATGAGCTGCAAGAGTATTAGAAGCAGTCTGACTAAGCCAATATTCATTTAATATTTCCCATCAGTCTGCTAGACAAACTGCATCAAGAGTTTCATGACTTTAACCCTTCAAATTTTGTCAGAGAGAATTTAGTACTATCAGTCAGGATGTACATTTAAGCCTCCATAACTATGACTAATTCAATTACTTGCAGGCATTGTAATGTCAGTATTTATTTGATATAAAAAGAAACATGTTCAGCAAAAATACTCAGACTCAATTTCTCTGGCCAGAAGGTACCATTATGGTCTTCCAGACAGTTCCTTGACTGCATAAATTGAAGATCTTCACCCTCCCAGGAGCAAGATAAAAATGTGTCTTCTAGAAAATAGTATTTTTTAGACTCCAAGCAATGTTGAGTTTATTATATCCCCCTAGTGAACTGTTATTTTAATTACACTTACTATTCTCTTTGGAGGAGCTTGTTTCACCTTTCCCTTGTGTACCAGAAACTTACAAAACTGGAAAACCTGTCTTACCATATAAGTATATAGATTGCAGTATCCCTCCCCTTTCCTATACACTTTCTTTCTTATTTAATGAAGAAATTTCTGTCCTCTAAAGAATAATCATAGCTGAAAAAGGATGAACTGTAACGTATTTCCCTAGGTTAACAGAAAGATCTAACCTGCTAGGTTATTTTAGGAACTTGGGGGCATTTTTCCAGGCTTTAAAAAGTATTTGTAAACAGATAAAGATGAAATTGCTAGCTGCAGTTTTATTTCCAAAAGAACTCAAGCTCTTTTGAACAACTTTTTCCATTAAAGCCAATGCTTTCCTCCTATTTCAGGAAAAATAAGCATCTCAGCAATCCATTTTATCATACATATCCAGTGGTATCTTCTTGACTTTTTTTTCCAAATTTTAATTGCACAAATTGTTCTTCCTGTTTTTCTTACGCCTTTGCTGTCTCTGGGATACACCATGTTACTGCAACAGTTTATGTGACAGACAATAGAATTTAATTGTATATATCTCTCTAATATTGTTCTCTACTACTAAGTTTAAAAAAAAATATAAAAAAAAAAAAAGGGAAAGGTAACTTGATCACTGTTTATCCTGAAAGCCTTATTGCACTGTTACTATACTTATACTATAATGGACTTACTATAGACGTTAATTTATGAAAGACATGCTAACTGAACACTTTAATATACCTATAAATTGATTTATAGATACTTCATTAAAAAAATCAATATTCTAACTTCTATTATTATTTCTAATTTCCTTAAGACTTTCCTGTTCTAAATAACACACTAATCTTTGCCAGTGCATATTAACATATGTTTGATTACTTTCAATTTCTCTGAGTAAAACATAATCCGCTGCTTAGAGCAGATAAATACAAACATGCAGTTTCCCAGCAAATAACAAAACTGGACAGTGAAGCAAAAGCCATTAGAAGCTTTCAATCCATAACTAGCAATTAAGAACTCTTTTTCTCTTTTAAATAGATGTTCTCTAGATAGCGTGCTAGACATTGTAGTCCCACATTCATCTTTATCATGGACAATTTCTACACAAAACAATGCTGCTGCCACACACACATTCCTGCTGTATTATACCATATGAAACAATCTGCAGCTCAGTCATAATGTTTTACAAATGTATTAGATTATATAAGCATAAAAAGACCTTTCAAACAATTTTGCAATCAGAATGGTGTATCAGATTCTGTAAAACCATGCGGAGTAGTATCATCTGGCAGATCCTAAATCTAAAAACCTGATTCTCTATTTCTGTATTAAATTAAATCACAAGCAAACGCTTGTTTCACAGCCACATAATAAATGGCTCTGCCTTGCCCCTCTACCAATAGACATCCACACTTCCTAGAACCCTTTTCTGTATTTGTTTCTAACTTTTCTCTACGCTGGCGTATTTTTCGCTTGAGCTGGCACTAGTCGATCAGTGCATTTCTACTTCAGCTGTTCAAGCGGCAGCTAGCAGGGCAGCCACAACAAACACAATTCTGGCAGCTCCTAATGTGTGTCCCTGCCTTTTATTCAGATGCTATTTACACAGTGTTTACATGTAGACCACGTAGCTTTTATAAAGCTCAGAGCTTGGATTTTAAACAGAAAGCTTATTAGGCATAGGAGTCTCTCAAATTAAATCATAATAAGTAGCTACTTAAAATGCTTTGGAAACAGAATCCACAGTAATATATTTTTATACACAGAGTATTTGTCTACAGAAAAAGAGAAAAATGGAATAGCAAATGCAATCAGTGAGATGTGCTGGACACAGGAGTTTTACTGCTACACCATTTGCCTACAGTAGAAAAAACAAGCCTTCTTGCCTTAATTTCATCACATACAGGAAATTGTGAGCCCACAGAACAAATAGAAACATGAATATAATTTCCTTAGCTAAATCTTCAAGAAACACGTATATAAAGGGCACACTACATTTCTACTGTTTTTTTTTTTATTTCTGTCACAAAGATTCCAGACAAACCAACTTGGACTGCCTTAAAAGGCAGGTAGTTTTTTTTCTGTCCCCCAATGTTTTTATATATATATATATACACACACACATGTATATATATATACACATGTATACATATATATATACACACATACCAGTGTGTATATATACACATATATATAAATATGGGATGTAGGAATGTAGAGCTTCACATCTGCAGTTTGTCTCGGACATGGGAATTATTCCAGGTTGGGTAACTTTCTCCTGTAATTCTCTCTGGGAATTAAGCTATGAAACCTATTGACAATATTTCCATCAAAACTTCTAAGTTCCTGTGAAATGTTCTGATTGAGGTGAATTGAATTCGCACCGTGTTTGTTCACAGTTTGAGTGTGCTGAACCAATCTTTTAGCATTTTTCTGTTTCAACTTTAGTCTACTCATCTTCAAGTGTCTGTGTCAATAACAGAAGCTCTAGGAAGACATAAACTCTTTATTTTGTATTTATATTGCTGTTGTCTCTCCATTCTGCCTTTCCGGTCCACTATTGCAGAGCATATTCATTTCAAATACACATAAATACACGTCCTGCAAATGTGTGACCCTGAATCCAATCAACCCTTTGCATCAACGCCATTTTATTCAGAGCAGCATGCTACAAACAGAATTACCATTTCATGATGCTCTTAGTGCACACAGTTCACACACGCAAACAAAAGGTTGATCTTATAGGTTGAGTTTGAAAAATCTGGCTTAGGCTGCAAATTATTTCACTGAGAACTTAAATGGTCTTGGAACATATACCCCTGAAACGGCATATGAGAAGGTTGAACAAAGAAGCTAAAACTTTGATCCTTGAAGGTAAATGCAACAAGTTTTAAAATTTCTAACAGAATTTTTTTTTTGTTTACAGTTTTAGTTCCACTTTGCTTTAAGCTGTTTTGCATTAGTAATGGATGATATTTTTGTAACATTAATGATTCATAACAGATGAGTTATGTTGCAAATATATTGCCTTAATATTGGGGTTATTAATCGCAGATTAAAATGAGTTTCATCATGCTAGAGACAGCTTTCCTAACTTTTTACCAAATTATGTTTTTCTGCTTATCCTAGTAAGTGAAATAATATCAAATATGCTGTGATGTGTGTGTGCAATCTTTTAACCTTAAAGTACTTGAAACACTTGACTAGTTGAACTTTCAAGGGAATGGGGTGAAGTTTATCTTACTGTAATACACATCACGAGGTGAGGAATAAAAGTATATTAACATTAGGTTCTTTTTTATGAGACCTCAACTTCAAAACTCCACGCCTTTTACACGTGTAATTCATAGCAATGTCTATGAACAGCAGTTTAGGAAAACTTTTGTGTTCTGCTCTGGAGATGGTGGTTCAAAACCCAGTACATAATTAAATACGTGGGATAGATGTTACTGAGTGGTTAATGCATGTAAAATTTCCTTTGACAATTCAGATTTAAACTCACTTTAGTTCTATAAATCTTGCAGGAGTATAATTGACTTAACGTTTTCTCCAGTACAGCTAATACATTACTTTCATTTCTATCTGGATTTTCATACAAATTAGAATTAGGCCTGCCGAAAGGAATTAGCGATACCTGATAGCCAACATTGAAACATCTGGGGAAGACTGTTTTTTTTTTTCTTAATCTTTCAGCTGTAGCCATATGTGTAAGTAACTGATGACCTAAAAGAATTATCTGTTAATGCCAGGACAATAATTGCTATTAAAATGAATCTGATCAATTCTGACACTATACTACCAGGATCATACGCAAATAAATTACTGTGTTACAAACTATATTTTTAGGTCTGTTGTACATTAGTTTTCTACATGTCATTTAATTAACAGAAAATGCATTCTTCTGACAGTGGAAGAAACAAGGAAGAAGAAAGGCATTGCCTCCAAGTATAAATTCACATTCTCTATTTTGCTGATTTGAATTCACAGTTAGTTCCATTGAAATTAAGAGTAACTTCACATTTCCATACCTCTTTCTGCTGCTCATATCAACCTCAAATATAGTCCCAAATTCAAAATTAATTTCCTTTTTTTTAAATATGAGAATTTGTCTAACACTTTGACTACTTATAATTAAATTACTCCATATTCATGCATATTCAAATTATTGGTGTTACAGTACATATATTTATGTAAATATAAGGGGCAAAAAACCAGCTACGAGGCACTTCTTTTAGAAAATTAAAAAAATACACACATACTAAAAATAAATAAATAAATAACAACAACAAAACCCAAACACTGAAAATTTTCAATGGAATCCATAGAAAGTAGAGAAAAGATGAATGTTACATCAAGGTCCTGTAAACAAAGTCACATATACAACTCCGACATTTCTTCATTTTGTCATTTTTCCCAGGTAATTGCAGCATTTCTTTTTTCTATGCAGTCACTTCTTTCTGGCTTTCAATGATTTAGTTGTAACAGAGAAGTATTTTTGGTAACCTTTCAATAAAATTTTCTGGAGCTGTTTTTTGGGTTTGTTTTCCTGTTTTGTTTTTGGTTGGTAGGTAGGTTTGGTTAGGGTTTTTTCTTGTTTTTTTTTTTTTAAGAAGGAAAAACATTTGGGGTGAGCATACTGATTCTGCCACCTACAGTGGAGTTGTTGATGGGGTATCAGATTCTTCTCTATAAGTATAAAACAAACGTTGTCCTTCTCAGGGAAGCTCTGCTGAGTGGCCCCAAAACAAACAGTAACAGGGCTAGCAAACATAAAAATATAGGAGACAGTGATCATTTTATAAAGCTTTCAGAGAGAACATCATTATCCCTCAATTGATCAGTGTATGTGTACACTGTGGGAATATGCAAGAACCTTTCTCCAGTTTCTTTATGTCTTTAAGACCATGTTCATACTATTCTAGATGGTACTGAAAATTATTCTCTTCCTATTAAATCTAATGGAAATTATCGGAAGAAATAATGTTAATTAATCGTCCTGATATTTATCGAAAAACCACAACAATTTAACCAACAAATCCAACAAAAAACGAAAACAATCCTGTCATTCTACAGGAAAATGTTATCATAGATACAGCAATAATTCCTTCCTAAGTTTTATATTTAATTGTTTTCAAGTTGTTATCTTCTCTTTTCTGAAATAAAGGAATCTACCTGTTCCACCTTCTTTTTCTCAAGTTCATTTTACACTATATTTACACTCTAAAATGAACTAAATTGCTCTCAAACTCTCTTTATAGCAAAGTCAGTCATTCCTGCATTATCAGCTGGACATGCATGCTTTTAAGACCTGCTGATTTTTACTTTACATTGTTTCCTAAATTATTTACAGAGAAGTCTGTCTTGTAGTTTTTCTTTTCTCCTTTGATAATAAATCTTTTAGCATTCAATCACCTTCTTCTCAAGACTGAAGCTTCTTTTTCTTGTGAAACATTACATTCTAATGGCAGACAATTTGGCCAAGTTGATCAGGCAGACTTTGTGTCACCCTCTCTCATCACCGCTGCCTCCTGTTACACTGTGTAACAGGATACAACTGGAGGAACACTCAACATTTCACTCATTACCTGCAAACCTGCTCTGCCTTTAATTGTTTACCTGATCTGCTGTTCTTCTCTATTGGATAAACTCACCTTTCTCTGAGATGTTTAAAGTCCTTTTTAATGATTCATTACTGATCTTACCAATTCATTTTCCATCTTATAAATAGCATATACAAATAAAGCCTATCTTAAACCAGTACCAATCCCATTCTCCACTTTATCTACTCATAACAACTATGCTCAGAAACACAAAAATAAAACTGAATAAACCAATGTTTTGGACAGCTCGTGTATTTATTACTATAATAGTAGATTATATATACGGAAGAAATTTTTTATAATGAGGGTGTTGAAACAGTGGAAGAGGTTGCCCAGAGAGGTGGTAGATGCCCCATCCCTGGAAACATTTAAGGTCAGGTTGGATGGGGCTCTGAGTAACGTTACCTGGTTGAAGATGTCCCTGCTCATTGCAGGGGGGTTGGACTAGATGACCTGTAACGGTGCCTTCCAACCCAAACTATTCTATGATTCTGTGGTTCTATGATAAAGCAGGTTCTGTTTTCACCATAAGTACTAATGTCTCAAGCAGTTGCCAGTTCTGCCCTGGTAATGCCTTGTTTCTCACTAGCAAAAGCCTAGGTTAGTAAGGAACACGGCCTTCTCTAGGGACTTCTCTTAAGGTTTTCACCTCTTTCCTACATCCTTTCCTATAAGGAAGGGAAGGGAAGGGAAGGGAAGGGAAGGGAAGGGAAGGGAAGGGAAGGGAAGGGAAGGGAATATTAAATATGAGATGGAGAGGAAAACATTTCAGAGAATGTTCTCTGGACTGGAGAGTGAGAAGAGATTCTGGATGTCCTTACTAATATACTAAGTAAGCAAGTTCAACACTTCTTGCTAGAAACCAGGAACTACCAGCACTCAGAAATTTTGCCTTTCTTCCGTATCTGCCACTGTTAACTTAGCTTTCTTGATTATTTTTTTTTAATATATTTTTAAAAATATCTCTCTGAAGAGGAAGTAGGGAAGTAGGATTACTTGGTTTTGTTTGTTTGTTTTTTGACTCCTATAACATGGTTTTGTTATATAAGAAAGCAGATCTTTGAGTATTAAGAATGCTGAAAAGAAAATACTTCATACTTAGGAGGCAGAAGGCGAAAACAGGCATGAGAACTCCAGGTATGTCTTATGGAAGAGCTTTTCCAGTGCTAGTAGAAAGTGTGAACCGGGGGAAAAAACAAGTAAAAACCAAAACAGAACAAAAAATAAACAAAAAAAACCAGGGATAGCTACATCTCATGCCTGCACTTTCAAAAACTCAAATGACAACACAAGGAAATAAGCTTTGTTCTCTTCACTCTGAAGTGAATAGGGAGTGGCAGACTTGAGCAATATTATGAATATTATTACATTGTAAAGAACAGGTATATGCCACTATCTGTGCTTCATTAAGATCTCTTCATGCCTCATTCCCAATCTAGCTGTCCTATGCAAATGTTGAACTTTTCTGGATATCAGTATCTATTAATTAAGCAAAGAAAAAGCTGCACACATCCTCATAGCACTTCATGCCACCTTCATTCCTGAAGTGTATCTCTGATTTTCTTTGATTTTTCTAGTATAGTAGCCTGAAACAGCAGGAAAAAGAAGCAGAGTGAAGAAACAACCATCCTGAAGAAGACTCTTTCTTCCCTTTAGAGTATTATCAGCAGTAAGGCAGTAGAAATTCAGTATACTCAGAAAAGATTAATATAAATGATCAAGTAGTTGTGAGACTTAAATGGTGTATCTCTAAACTGAAATGTAATGTACAGTTATATGCCCTGAGTTCAAATATTCTAGTGATAAGAGTGCACACAGCCTTTGAGAAATTGGAATGAGACCCTAGTGGAGATGCCACCATGACACTGTGGTAGTTGAACAGATAAGACTTATTTGTTACTTCTTCCTTAAATCTGGAAAAGAATCAAGGCATGAATTCAAATGAGCTTTAGATTTACCTTAGGAATTCTACTTCAGTGTCACATTCAATGTTACTTTTCTAACATATTAGTTTTCAAGGAGCAGGACTAAAGTCCGTTCCAGATCATGCTACTTATAGTTCTGTTGTCCTAGCACTTGGTTACTCTTTCAACCTTGGGAGATGAGTTATTTTGAGAACTATAATCTGAGACAATATACAAACTAAAAGTGAAACCCCAGTCTCCCAGATACTTGAAACAGATGATGGGAGTATGCAGAGTTCAGAGACCATCAATGGGGCCCTAATCCCCTAACTATGTCATAATTATTTATAATTCATTTACACTCTGTGCCAGACCTTTGTATACTGCCTTACTAATCAAGCTTTTATTTTTCTTTTTTTTTCTTTTCTTTTTTTTTTTTTTTTATAGATAGCAATAAAAGAACCAAAGATGCAAAGTGGCAAATTAATCAAAAGTGCATATGATGTGCCAACACTCAGCCACCAGAAAACTGTAACCCAGCACTTCAAATGTTAAAATGGAAAGATCACCACCACATACAAATGCAAGTTATTCTTTTAAATTTTTATCACTATGGAGGATCCCACTAATTCTCCATTCCTTCCAATATATTGAAAATCACCTCATAATCTGTATTTGCAAATGCTTTACTGTGAATTTGATATCTCTGTCTTAAGAGGACAAATCTTAAGAATTATGTACCAAACTTTGTTAACAACAGTTGTCTGCAAAGAGTTGGCAGTTTATGTGATAAAATGTTATGTATCATACCTTCTTTAAAACAAGCTACTGGACTAGAATCTGTACTGGACAGTGACTTTTGAAACTTATTCTTACTGTGTCTGCCAAGGACAGCATTTGGAAATGCTCATGCATAACACGGCAATAAGATTTCAATAAAGTGGAGCAGCATGGAGAGGCAAAAATAAAGGTGCATCTTATGGAAAAATATCAGATTGAACAAACATTCCCATGCTATAAATGCATCACAGCTTAAATATTGATTTATCTTCTGTCTATTTTCCAAAAAATGGATTCATCGAAATGGTGCCTGTATACATCGTAAAACTAAATATAAGATTATTCTTTGGTCACACTCACTTGTGTTTTATTTTAAATCCTATTTTAGCTTTTATTCACATGACTTTACTCTCCATTTTCTAGTCTTCCTAGCTAATGGTGTAGTAACATCTGCTAGTAAGATCAGGGCTCTGAGCCAACATTTGTACAAATAAATTTGGAATACACTATCTCATTTTCTTTTTTAATAAATTTTGGGGGATGTCTTAATCTACTTGAAATGGTAAGTTAAAATACTTGATTTATTTTAAAAAATATATTGAAAATATACAAAGAATATTACACATGCTTAACATCTACAGATATATAACCATCCACAGGGCTGCAGCTAGTAGATCATAACCCATCTGCAGGCTGGATGAATGCCTGCAGACCTCAGCAGTGTGATGTAATGAGGACATGTACAGACAAGTTCTAGGGAGAAAAGCACCCTGAAATAATGAAGAGGACTTAGAATGAATATATGGGTGAATGAGTAACATAACACTGGCCAAACCACATCCCTGACCCATCAGAAGGAATTAATATCCTAGTTATCTACATATGCTTAAATTACTGGGTTCAGCTCTGCATCTGGTTTTGCTTTTTTTAAAACCAATGAAGCTTTTTGATTTCCAGTGTTTGAGAATATGACCCATAAGCGCCTGATTAAACTGACTCTTGTCAGCACACAGTTGACTCCTGAAGTCAGTGATACTGCTCCATTGTTAAAAGCAGAGCAAGAAGGCTAAGCAATGACTTGCATGAAATACAGTTTCTCTGCTCTTTGTTCCTAAATTCTGAATTGACCTTCCAAGAGTTCCCATCTCCAAGAAATGTGGAAGATCTGTACAAAAATGGTTACTTTTACATCTTAAAGGTTCAGAGAGCATTCCTTGTCCTTTATGACATATGCCTTATTTCCAGCTCAAGTTTGTAGGCTCTGCCCAGGTCTACAGTTTCTGCTTTCAAAGATGTAGAGCCTTGTTAGGAGTGGGACACAAACACATAGATTACCATCATTCAGCTTTAACATTTAATTATTCTAATCCTCCACTATCCTAGGCTCTGCAAGTAGAAGAAAAAGAAATGTTGTAGAAGGAACCACATAACTCCCTATTACATAACTTATGTATTTCTGCCTCCTTTTTAGCACAAGACAGGGCTGGAATGACATCTCATATTAAACTCCTTCTGGAGGATCCCTTTCATCATATTCCAGATTCTTCACAGATGGTTAACTTTGGTCCGTTCACTTTAAGTGTCTCAATTACTGTTGCCTTTTCCGTAATTGAGCATGGCATATTGAAATCAAAAAGAGAAACAAAGATCAGGTTATACTACTTCCAAAATGGGTTAATAAAATACACCATTACTGTACAAGACACCCATACAACATATTGCATCTAATAAGCAGGATTATTTATTTTCTTTTGCGATTTCATCTAAAAATATTTACTGTACCTGAGTTAAACAGCTGTATATTTCCAAGACTTTGACAGTATCAAACTGCCACAGACTTGAGAACTGGAGATGTTTTAAATTCTGAGATGAATAACAGATAGGTATACATATCCCATGTAAAAGGTTTTTATTTTTCCCTGTTGATTTTAACAAGGGGAGGAAAGCATGAGAAGCCGTATGACTAATGTGTGTAAAACAAATAAAATAAATAAGTCAACTTTTTTTCTTTTTGACACTCAGACGATGTCTGTGATAATTGGTCGATCAAATCACATTTGATAAGCTTCTCTCAAGAATATGATCTCTTTCCTGGTTACAAAATAGCATATGTTCACTTTTCTCAATACGGCATGCAAAAAGTAACATACTGTGACTTGAAATTTGGAATCAATATACCTTATGTGGTCAACAAAAATACTTAGAGAACAAAAAACTTTCAGAAATAATTTTCAGTGGGAGGGTCATCCTTCATGGTATCATTCCCTTCCATGTCCATTGGCATGAATTCCAACTCCATTGACTTAAATGGCCTGTCTAACTTTACACAGACAGAAATAAAATCAGGATATACTTAAGTATAGTTGCAACAAAGAGTTCTCAGGAACCATTTTTGGCATAATGAGGATTCTGTTCCATTAGTGTAAACTGACATATTTCCAGTGAAGGCATTTTTGCTTCACTTGCAACTTTTTCTTTATACCAGATAAAGATCTGGATCAAGAGCAAACTGTAAAGAGAAATCCAAACTGTAATTTTCGTAGGCTATACCAATAGTAAGCAAAATGTTTAGTGCTGTGAAGTTGGTGACCCTAAGCGTTCTCCCTCATGACCTGCTAGCTTACAAAATTATTGTTTAGAAGTGCCACCATGCAGTTTTTGCTCCAGCCATCTAACTTCACTCTTCATGCCCTTTAGCAATAAGAGTTTAATGGTAAATGGTAATGGTAAATCCTTATCATATGGAAAGCTACCAAGCAAACACACATCTCTTTTGGCTAAAGGAAATATTCTATGTCCAGTTAACTGTTTGCTCTTTCAATAGTAAAGTAAAACAATTTGAAAAAAGAAAGGGTGATGGATTATAAAAATTTTGTTAAAGTCCGAAAATACACTTATGGATGTTTCTAAGCCCATAAAATAAAAACATTAAATTATACTACAGGTTCATAATACTAAATAGTATATAAACTGAACAGGGATAAGTATGTCAACAATCTAAAATCAAAATCTTGCTGTCATAATATAACTTACGTACACACAGACATAAGTCATGACATGTTTCACAACATTATCAGCTGAATGGTTGATTTGCTAGTAATTTTGGCAGCAAAATTTTGCTTTTTGAAAATCTGAAGACTTTCAGATGACCTAAGAATTTGACAAGCTAAGTGAAAGAAACCTTCTGTCTTCAAATGTGTCTACATTCTTCACTACAGAAAAATTTGACTTCCCTCTGTCAAGACTTCTGAATTCACTGGAAGCTGAACAGCAGCGCCGGTACAACGCTGAGCCTGAGGAGCGAGGTATGTTAGCTTGGAGCTGGCTCCACACTGATGCAGATACTGGGAGACTGCATCGCAGCAGAACCGCACTCTGCCCACTCTGAGCAAACTCAAGCTTTTCCACCACCTGCCACCCAGCCAAACTTCTGCCAGCTATACTGCAAGTATCATCTTGAATTGACATTTACTGACTTCTTTGTTTCACCAGGTAGAATTCCTATAGATCCTGATTTTAAGGGCTTTCTCACCAACAACCCTTGAAATACTACAGTCTGTATCTTTGTAGCATCCATCCCACAAAGAGAAAGAATTACAATTAATATTAGTCTGAAATCTTTCAGTATTTTAAAAAGAAATTAAACAGCTTTGTGGTGACAATGTGATTCCTAGTTTTGGAGAAAGCAGCATAGAAGTAAACTTTCTTTTGCAGAACTTCAGTTCCAAAACATGAAAAACAGTCTTTTGGCCACAATTTCAGATCTGTTTAACTGCAGTATCAAACAACAGATCTTTGTATAATGAAGAACATTTCCCACAGCTAACTTTAACCATAAAGACATAAAGATAAATATCCTTTTCCTGACTACTCTGCTGTAGACCTTTTGCGTAAAAATGATTTTTTCTGCAGTTTGTGCTCTGCAGCTCTTCTATGCTTGGCAAAATTTTCACCATTGGGAGCATCCTCTATTACTGCTAATCAATTGATACAAAACAGAATTATTTGGCAAAACATGGGTAGATTCTAGAAAAAAGAAGCCATATAGAATCAGTAAGATTTTTTTTTTACAGTAATTTATTTTTTTTCCCCAAGTATAAAAAAGTGTAAGATGGGATTAGGGTGGGGGTTACTCAAAACAAGTAAGAAAGAAGGTAGAGTAGAAAAAAAAAAAGGTTGTAATTTTCTTGAGCACAGTGTCCTGAATTATTAATATTCCTGAAACTAGCCAGAAAAATTTTATCCTCCCTCCCCAACACAGTCATTTTTACTTTGTCTCTGAACAGTTTTACATCAACTGTGCTTCGTGATACTTAGATAAAAAGTACTTTAAGGCTTTGTACAAAGAAAACCTTTGTTTATCTTGGATTTTGAAGAAATGCATTTTTAATTAATCGATACATTTTCTGCAACCTCAAAATTGTGCAAAGAACATCTATTCTTCCTCTTGTCCTGAGACAGAAACAATCTAGCTGGATACTTATCAGAAATTATCTGGTTTAATTTCTAGAATCTATAATGTGGAGCTTACTTGTCTCTTCTAAGTCATCTAGTTCAAGCTTAACTTTACCTAGCACTGGAATATTTTTTTCTAATATAAAAAATAAAGGTCTTATGCTTCAAATCACAAGGTTTTTTTCCGTCATGGTTTTGCATGGTTGAAAGATATCACCTTGTCTCTTAGTGATCTCTTTCTACTCTAGACTAGATCAAACCCATTTATTTTCACTTGCTGCTCTTGTATAATATTTTTTAGTATTCTGAGTTTGCTGTTCTTCCCCAAATTTTCTCCACTTACCTGACATCTTTCCTAAAAAGCAATGCACAAACGATGACATATTACTTGATCCTCAGTGGTACAAGTAGATTACATCATACACCTTGTAGACGATCTTCCTGCATACACTTTTATGAAATGGTTTCTTGGTTGTTTTTTTTCTTTTTTTGTTCCCCAGATCATTTTGGTTTCTAGTCCTCTCTTCTAAAATATTCCAAGTCTCTCCCAGAATGATACCATCTGATATTTAAGAAGAGTACACCCTCCTTTCATGCCACTTTTTAATTAAATTCTTAGCAAGTCCAGACTTGGGACAAACCTCTCTAGAGTGCTACACTAAAACTTCAGCAGCTGATCTGAAAATAGTTTTCCAAACAGGTGTAACCTGCTTCATAACAGCTTCAATGGCCATAATTCCCTAGCTTTCCTAGGAAAATATCACACAATAGTCAACAGCCTTGAAGAAGTAAAAATATATCACATCTATCATTCTCATCCACATACTTTTACATTTCTCTACTCATTTGGTGGATCCTTCAGCAATGCTAAAGGCAGTGAGACTCTGGACAATTTATTTATCTAACTAAAAAGCAAACTCGAGGGCAGGAAGAACTGAAAGGGACAAAATGGATCCTTTAATCCTTCTGGAAGTCTATATGTCCTGGTACCATCTGAGCTGCTGATTGCACAGATATGATTAATCTTGGATGATGAAGATGTAGTTCTGGTTTCCACATTCCAGTTTACAGCTAAACAAAGAAGGTAGAAAAGAGTAGTTGCACAGACAAACAACTGTCATTACCCTCATGATTTAAAGCTACCCGGTACCTTTTGCAACAGTTTTTTGAATATGGAAGTAGAATAATTTTCATTGCTCTAATGTTTGTCAAAGGTCAGCTAGTTCAGGAAATGGAGGTTTGAAAGTGATAAAAATCTCTGGCTTTATTCAGGCTAAAAGGTCATATATCACAGCTCAGAGGCCACTTGGGATTGGATCCCCCAAAACCTAGCAATAATAATAATATAATAACATGCTTGTATATTAACTGTCAAAAATCCAACATGTTAATTTAGAGGTTGGTTGTAAAGTCCTTCACAGATCCAGCACAATTTAAATACAGTTCAATTGCACCAATAAAGTAATTTGCTCTCTAAAATTTAGTGAACAGCTTTTTGCTTCTATCTTAATGCTTCCCTACCCTGTTGTAATACTGTTTCCAAAAAAGACTGCTGTCCCTGCTGTTTGGGGAAATGTATCTGTAATGTCTTGATCCAAGCATTTCATATTCAACAGATGGTAATCTTGGCTGTACATTCATTCTGGTTTCTCTGAGCCTGAGTGCTTAATACCTCTTTCTCTGCCAATCATTTTCTAACTAGCAAATGAATCCCAATCCAACATATACGCTTCCTTGCATTCTCTCTCACCTTTGGTGAACACTGACACCTTCAGACATTATTCTGAGATATGTACTTGTGATCTGTCAGGTGAAGGAGGAAGTCTGTTACTCTGTTCTTTATCCTGCATATGGGTAAGGAAGAATTTTCTACAGAATTAATATTTATTTCTTCATCAGAAAATTTTCAACATACCTGTACTTCTACTGGCTGAGAAGCTGAACTCTCAGCCAGATGACCTTTTAAACCCAAAGACCAAATCATATTTGTACAGGATTTTTTTTTTCCTTCATTTTCCAAACCTGAGGAGCACAGAGGAATGAAGCTATGGGCTTTCTGTAACAGTATTTTAAATTTTTTGGTGATTCTTCTTTTTTTTTTTTTTACTATTTTATGTCTCATTCAACAGACTACTACATGGATGGAGAAAGAAAAAATAGAATTAAATGTTTCTAAATGTTGCAAAGAGTACTGCTCTGAACTGGATTATCCAGAGAGATTCCTTGAACTGCAAGTTCTATTCCTATGTGACAAAGTTTGTCATTTTTTGTTTGCACTGATGCTTGCCTTTTCTTTAAGATCCTTGAGTGAAGTTATTTTTAAATAAAGGGGAGTTACACCAACAGTCACAGTTCCCTTCCTTTTTTGTGAATACAGGAAGTGGTGAGGCAAAGCATTATCTGTTCATGTTGATGACCACATCAAGGTGGTCCTTTTTGTTGTTGTTCTGGTGTTTTTTTGTTTGTTTGTTTTTGTTGGTTGCTTGTTTTGTTTTGTTTGTTTGGTTGGTTTGGTAGAGCTGTTTTTTTTTAATTCAGGCAAGTAGTAGAATCAATCTAGAAAGCTGAAAGATAGCAAAGATAAAAACCTATGTCTAGCCTGTATGTAAGAAACAAACCTGTTTAGTTAACATTTGCAAAACCATAGATATGATTAATGGCAACTCATGCACATGGTTGCAGTTCATCAGTAAGACAAGGGCACCCCAAAATATCTACAGGAAAATATCTCTGTACAGAAAGAAATGGCTCCTGAATTGACTTAGTATAAGTATATGCAAGAGAGACCATTTGAGAAGATACTTAATCCAGGTGTGGTTTCCTGACATTATCAACCATTTTGCCACATTCATAGAATCACAGAATCGTAGAACAGTTTGGGTTGGAAGGGACCTTTAAAGGTTATCTAGTCCAACCTCCCCTGCAACAGGCAGGGACATCTTCAACTAGGTCAGGCTGCACAAAGCCCCATCCAACCTGACCTTAAATGTTTCCAAGGATGGGGCATCTACCACCTCTCTGGGCAATTTCTTCCAGTATTTCACCACCCTCATTGTAAAATATCTCTTCTTTCTATCTAGTCTAAATCTACCCTCATTTAGTTTAAAGCCATTACCCCTTGCCCTATCACAACAGGCCTTGCTAAAAAGTCTGCCCCCATCTTTCCTGTAGGTCCTCTTTAAGTACTGAAAGGTCCCAATAAGGCCTCCCCGGACCCTTCTGTTCTCCAGGGTGAATAACCCCAACTCTCTCGGCCTGTCCTCATAGGAGAGGTGTTCCAGCCCTCTGACCATTTTTGTGGCCCTCCTCTGGACATGGTCCAACAGGTCCATGTCTTTCCTCTGCTGAGGCCTCCAGAGCTGGATGTAGTTCTGCAGGTGGGGTCTCACGAGAGCAGAGAAGAGGGCAGAATCACTTCCCTCAACCTGCTGGCCACACTTCTTTTGATGCAGCCCAGGATATGGTTGACTTTCTGGGCTGCAAGCACATATTGTCAGCTCATGTCCAGCTTTTCATCCACCAGTACCCACAAGTCCTTCTCCTCAGGGCTGCTCTCAATTCCTTCATCTTCCAACCTATATTGTACTGAGGATTGCCCTGACCCAGGTGCAGGACGTTGCACCTGGCCTTGTTGTACCTCATGAGGTTCACATGGGTCCACTTCTCAAGCCTGCTCAGGTCCCTCTGGATGGTATCCCATCCCTCAGGCATATCAACTGTACCACTCAGCTTGATGTTGTCTGCAAACTTGCTGAGGGTGCACTCAATTTTTGTATTTTGGTGTGAAACATGGAATAAAAGTTACCATTGGCTTTGATGATTTATATATTTTAATAACTGCAATTATAGCATTGTTAGCCATATTATTGATAAAATAGCTGTTTTGTTATTAATAATAATAAAAGTAATAATAAGATGTTATAATGATTAATAATATCATGTTATTATTAATACTAATATTAACAATAATAATGTGACATCTCCCTGGATCCTTGTCTTCTTCCTTACTAACTAAACCAGTTGAATTGACTTCTGCTTTGTAAAAACAAGAATCCAGTGAACTAACAAATTCTGGTCAGACAATACTGGATTATGGAAAGAGGTTATGAAAACATCGCACGCTTGCTTTACAGAGCAGGAATTCCTTTTTATTTTGTGCAACGTTTGGTGCAGTATGTCCTCCTTCTAAGGTTAAGTCCTATAGTACTTAACATTACATTTCAATATCATGAACATTGCTGTCATCGTTGATTAACATTATTCCATGCACAACTACTATTCTTTAGCCTTCAGTATTCTGAATCTTAGTAATGAATTTTCCTTCTGAGAACTGTGCAAAACAAGTCTACTCCAAATGGTTTATATAGTCTCATTAAAGATCTAAACAGCGCAAATTTAGATTTTTTGACGCTACTGATTTTTTGATAGGCTATATCAATGCATACTACAGACCTTAAAAATCTGATATATGAAGCATTAACATTCTAAGCACCACAGAAACCACTGTTTCAATCTATTAACCTCTAGATAGGACAATAGAAGGCAAATTTCTATATTAACCACTTAATTCCTTTTAGTTTTCCCACTGACAGTTTGAAATGTTGATTACTTCAGGAAAAGATTGTTTACTCACAAGTTTTAATTTCAGTTTTGTATCCTCTGTGGGAGAAAATTCACAAGGATACTTTAAGCTTTAAGACTCTATTTTCTTATTGTCTTGCATATCATATAATTCAGACTAGATGTAAAGTATCATCATCATCCCTAAAGCATTTTACATCATTATTCAGATCTGAAAAGATACAATTTTTCAAACTGTGCAGCTTGCCAGCTTCAATTAGAATCCATGGCATTTGATTTGCAGTTTTCCTGTTTAGTGAATATTTCAGAACACAAGTTGTGGATTCATTATTTTTAGACTTTTCAGCTAGGATTCTGGAGTCTTTTCATTTTAATTCTTGTTTAAATAGTGGCTTTTTAACTCAGTGCTATTGTTATCTACTGTTGGTTTCATTATTAGCAAGATATTTTGACATCTCCCCATTGGATAAACTACAATAATGGATTAATGAAAATAACCAGAACAGGATTTCTGTGATCAGTTTTATCTGACAAAATCTAGAAGTTTGGCTTCAGATAACTTCTACAGTTCTTTGCCACTGAAAAATGAGCATATTGGAGACAGGTTGGAGTAATCCAGAGATTCTGCAGGTTTTGCTTAATCTTTTTGGAACACTTACAACATCTCATAATGTCGTCTTTGAATGTCAGAATTAACAACATAATCCTCAGATATTTGGCTACCATACAAATAAGTCATATTCTTCTGGGGTGGGGGGGCGGGCAGGGGCAAAAAGAGCAGATATCCTTACTTTTAAGTAACAGGAGGCAGGGGGAGGAGGAGACAGAGATGGAGCAGTAACCAGAATCAAATAACACTATGAATGTCACAAAGTTTTAAGGTTAATGAGATATTTTAGAGAGGTGTTCCACTTCCTATATTGTGCAAAGAAGCAAATATTGGACGTAGTAAGCTAACAAAAGCAAAATTGAACTTGCAGTACTCTATACTGTTTCACAGTCATATTTTTTATACATCACAAACAAATCTCTCATAGTCAGTGAATATCTAGTCCACTGTGAAATATTCTAGTTTAAGTGCTTAACTACAACTTTCTTTGGTCTTCTGTTGCTTTATATTTGTACCTTTAAAATACTTGAAGAGGGAAAGAGGAAAGTTACATTCATAGCTCCCATTTCTGAGACTACTGAAATATCCTTTGATAACATGAACTGATCTTTCAGATCTCTTCAAAACCAGTTTATTATTTCTTCTCATTGAACAGAAGGAGTTGGTACTGTAATTCTTAACATACAGATTTGTTATTACATAGTATAGTTAACTTATAGAACTATAAATATATTTCTAATTTTATTTTCAGAAATTAATCAAAGTTACAAGCTATACGCAGACAAAAAAGGGAAATTTACATACAGTACCCACCCATGTAGTGGAAACATCAGGAAAGCCAAAGTTCAACTGGAGTTAAGACTTGCACATGACAGCAAGGGCAAGGAGAACAGCCTCCACTGCTACGTTAGTAGCAAAAGGATACACATGGAAAACATGAGTTCAGTGGTAAATGGGGTGGGTGACCATGACCGTATTGGTTTGGGCTGGAATAGAGTTAATTTTCTTCATAAGAGCTTATGTCATGCTATGTTTTTGATTTGTGACCAAAAGAGTGCTGATAATGCAAGGATGTTTTAGTTGTTACTGAACAGTGCTCACATAGCACCAAGGCTTTTTCCACTTCTCCCAGTGCCCCTACAGAAAATAGGCTGGGGAAGCACAAGAAGTTGAGAGGAAAGAAAACTGGAACAACTGACCCCAATACCATATCACATTGATCTCAGTAAGTAGTGAGTTAAATCCTTCTTTTGCTTTGCTTGTGCATGCACGTTCTACTTTACCTATTAAACTGTCTTTACCTCAACCCATGAGTTTTTGCACTTTTACCCCTCTGATTCTCTCTGCCATCCTGCTGTAGGGGGAGTAAGCAAGTGGCTGTATGGTGCCCAACTGCCTACCTGGGTTAAACCGCAACAGCCAGGCTGAGGTAGTCAATGCCTTCTTTGCCTCACTTTTCGCCTACGAAGCCTTTGTGCTTACAGATGGCGATAAGGAGGAGAAGAATTATGAGCAGGGGATGAGGGTTAATTCAGGGCTTACATAAGAGAACTCAACTGACACAAGCCCAGAGCTGGAGAAGGGAAAATGTTACACCCATCTTCTAAACAACACCAAATAGTCACCATGAGAAACACAGTCCTCACTTTGTTCCCTGTGAAAATAAGGCAGAGAGTTCTCCTGGAATAAATTTCTCAGCATATAAAGGAGAAGATGGTGTTTGGGAATAGTCAGGGTGGATTTACTCCAGGTAAATCATGCCCGACCAACCTGATTGCCCTCTGTGATAAAAGCACAGTTTGTGGATAAGAAAAAAAGCAGTGGAGGTCATTTATCTTAACTTTAGAGGACCTTTCAACATTACTTCCCACATTATTTTTGTATACAAGTTGGGATGTTATGATCTGGACGGATGGACAGCCACATGGGTAAAAAACCTGGTTGGATGATTGGGCAAAGACAGTAGTGGTCAGTGGGTTGTACTCCACCTGCACTCCAGCAATAAGACCACAAGGATCTCTCCTGGGACCTGTTTTAACATCCCTATCACCTGGAGGAGGTGGATGGAGTGCACACTCATCAAGTTTGCAGATGAAATCAAATTGGGAGACCAATTCATATGCTTGAGGGCAGGATGGCCATCCAGAGGAATCTAGATAGGCTGGAGGAATTGGTCAACAGGAACCTTGTGAAATTCAAGACAAACAAATGCCAAGTACTACAGCTGGGAACAAAGAGTCCCTGAGGTGATACAGGCTGCGATATCACTGTATTTGGAGCAGCTTTACTGAGAAGGACCTGCAGATGCTCACAGATAGCAAGCTGGGCACGAGCCAGCAGTGTGTCCTGACAGCAAAGATGGGCAAGAGCATCCTGGGCTGTACAAACAGAAGCATGGCCAGGAGGACCATGGCAGTGATTGCCACCTCTTGTCAACACTTGTGACATTAGAGTCAAGTGTCAAGTTTTCGGCCTCCTGCTCAATACAAGAGACATTGACAAACGAGTGTGTTCAAGCTTGGGGCACTTGCCCTATGAGGAGAGGCTGAGGGATCTGGTAAAGAGACGTCTTCAGGGAGGCCTAACAGCAGCCCCCAAGTACTTATGAGGAGGTCATGAAAACAGCATGGCCAGGCTGCTTACAGGTATGAAGGGAGGATAAAAGGTAATGGTCAGGATTTGAAACAAGACAGAATCCACCTGGATATAAGTAGAAACTTCTCACCAGATGGACAGTTAAGCAGTGGGGCAGTCTGTACAGAGAGGTTGTTCAGTCTCCATCCTCAAGGATTTTCAAGACCAGACTGCATAAAGCCCTAAGTAACTTGATCTGACCTCATAGCTGACTCTGCTTTGAGCAGGAGGTTGGACCAGAGACCTCCTGAGATTCCTTCTAATCTGAATTATTGTATGATCTTATGATAAAGGATGAAGAACACTGATACTCATGCATGACCTTCTGCTGCTGAACAACCATCTCACTTGATCAGGGACATAGAAATAATTGTCTGCATAGTGATCTTTTGTATCTTTTGATTAGGTAGTTTGCAGTATCATTGCTTTTGGGAATATTAATGGATACACAAAAAAATGTCATTAGTGTATATATATATAAAGCCCCTGTATAATGCATAAGAAGCTAATTTCCCTTTCCATTACTTTTTGCTCATTTCTCTCCATCCTTAGAATGACTGAGGTAATTTGGGTTTCTTTAGCAAAGGGAAGATTAGACTCATTCTAGAAACAAGTGTCAATGAAGCTTGCCGAGATAATGCACTGATTTATTATATTTGGTAACCTAGAAAATATTAGCCTAAATAATTACTTGTACTGCAACATTCCATATTATTAGGACTCAGGGCACAGTGAATAATAGCAGAAACCATAGATCTAATTTCTGTTAAACATATTAAAAAAAAAAAAATCCTGTTTTCATCTTTCCATTAAGACAGCAAATATTAAGTCCAGAGATCTCAGTTTGGTTTTTGGTTCTACCATGGAGTGAGCTTTGATTTGGCAGGCCTTTATAGACCAGTAACTGTATTCCTTAGTCTATGAAACAAACCTTTTCAATTCAACATGTAGACTACCTATTGGAGTAGGAAGTAGTTTATGAGAAAGTTATTCTAAGAACCATTTTCAAAACTTTATTCCATTCTAACAGAACTAAGATTGTTTAATCACTAACATAAATATTTGGAATGCAGAATATTTAGACTAGTTTAAATTATAAATTTATATCAGATAATGTTTTCAACATGAAGAACAGGGATATTATCAGTGATTACAGATTTATATTTTCATTTTCTTTTACTCACAAAAGAAATTTTCCTATTTATCAAAGCACAACACATTTTCCATTCATGTGTTTCCTTTCCTTACATTGACAATCAAAAAAGCTAGTTAAATGAAGTATAAAAATAATCCCTCTAGGGGAACAATTTTCCCACAAGAGGTTAATATCCAGTATTCTAGACACAAGGTTAATTATTGTAATTTAACACACTGAGAGAACTTACAATAAAGAGATATTAAAAAGACCTCTTAGGTTGTCATAAAGCTGGTATGTTTCATTACTATTTTCCAACCAGGTATCATTAATAGCACAGTAATCATATTAATCTCTGTTCACTTTTGTTCTTCTGACTAAATTGTTTGACAGGTTGAGTTCATCAGATAAATATCACAAGGTTTAAAATACTATGTTATGCAGCTAAAAAGCAAACAAAACAGGCTCAGTGTTGAAATTGGTACTGAACAACTTACGTACCTATGCTGAAAATTTATTGTTCCACTTTAAATTCTCCTATCTGTTTTATTAGTATTTGTACATAAACACACTAAATAATCACGTGATTACTTGGACATTTTATATCCTTTCTGCTTCAAATGTTTTCATGAACAATCTGAAAGCTATCTAGAAAGGCACTGAATCACTTGTATACATAAATACATATCCTGGACAGAAAAGCAGGGTAGTAAACACAGGACAGGACAGCTTTCAGAATATAAGAGTATTTAAGTAAATGAAGCACACAAAGAAACTCTGATTGTCTTTCATACGCACCCACATTTTTAAAAACTTGGCTTTAAAACATAAACTCTGAAAAACCTCTTGCTTGGCTCTTAACTAGCCTAAGAAGTCAGTAGGTATTCAAGCAGTCAAAAACATAATTTCCATAATTGTCTTAAGATCTGCTTCTGTTAATAAACAGACAGGCTTCAGGATAAACAGCTTGAAGTCTAGCTGAGGTTTAATCCATACATTTCATATATTACCTGTAGCAACAACAATGTATGATCAAGGCATTTTCAGAGCACATCTGGACCTAAAGAAAGTGATGGTGGAGCTGTGCACACTTCACTTTACAATTCACTGTTTTTAATGCTTATTAATAACACTGGAAAACCACATTCAGTTACATCTCCTGCTCAATATATAACCTTACTTTTCAGTCTTCAGCTGTTCTGAACTTAGTGTTTGTGCACATACTCATATTCCTACCTGATGAACTTTCTGTACTACATAAAATAATATTCATCGTTTTCCTCTCCCTGGCCCTTGTGGGAGTGAATGTGTGGCTCCATAGCTTACTAGTAAAGATGTTCTTAGGCTTAGGAAAAATAATAAAATACATATGGAAATTGGGTTTGAAGGCCACGCCTTTTTTTTGCCCTCATGGTAAGCATCCTGGGCTACAGCGACATGTGATACAGCTCCAGTTCTCAACCATATGAATTATTCTCAGCCATATGGAAAAGTTGCAGCAGAAGAAATGACATTATTTCATATAAGTTTACTGTGTAACCAGCCTGCTAGTGATGCCTCCAAGGATGAAAGAACTATTTCAAAGCCACAAAGACAGAAAAAGAAAGCCGACTCACACCATCAGTATTCTGGATGAGGTAATAGGAGATAGAAGCACCTTCTCCTTTGACCATATTATAAAAGTAATAAAAAATGCACGTGACAGTTGCCTCTTGAACAATGAACTTAAAGAAGGCACTCAAGCCTGTGAACACTTAGTGGAGAAATGCATCACAATCTGGTGTCTCCCTAACCACAGTAATTCAAGCACAATTTCTGCTACTAGCATTGGATTGTAACGATCCCCTTTTGGGAAACATCGTGCTCTCTACTTAATGTACAGTGAGCTTCCTCTGCAACAAACTACATAAAAGTTAAGCAGCTATGCTCTTGCCTAAATTTCTATATCCCTATATTTTTAATGGGACACTGGGACATTTCATGCAAATGTAAGACCTTCTTATATATTTAGTGCACACAGATATGAAAAGTATTCTTTCTGTTCATTTGAGATTGTAGAAAATAAGAAAATTCAGAGCAACATCAGTAAAAATTTACATAAAACAGCTAAGCTCATACAGCTTGCACTAGCTTGAAAATAAGAATGGAAGAAAAAGCAGAAGACTAACTCAGACCAACTATAGATCATTAATAACTTTGGAGTGAAAATGAATCATGAGTTCAGTAATCAGAGCAGAGACTCCTTTTAGACCCTTCTCCTAACTGAGGAGCTGCAGAGTAGGGCAAAGTAATTCCCAATTAAAGGCATGACAATTATTTAGAAAAATTTGAAGTGTTTTGAAGGAGGTATCTTTCCTGTGACCAGGCCACAAGATCAAGTCTCTTCAAAAAACACAGTTCAGAAGCTGGAATAATTCTTTCCTCAACTTCATCTGAATTAGGACCGTTCTATGACATCGATTTTCAATCTGAAAAGGTTTTATTTGCAAAACATTAAAATAGTTTTTCATATGCTACCTCTTTCAATTTCGTGTTGCAATCCAAGTCAGGAAGGGAAGAAAAAGAAAGAATGAAAGAAATATGTTTTTTTTAACTTAAAGAAAGATTAAAATTTATCTTGATTTTCAAAAGAAATAAAAATTATTTTTTATTTGAGATTAATAAATTTTTAGAGACCCTTGAAATTAATCAGATACTGGAACAAAAGAAGAAATCTTCTATAACTCATTGTAGTTTCATACTCTTATTATGTTACTCAAATAATCCTTTGGAAAGAAGGAGAGAGATTGTGCCTCTTCATCCATGATAGCAGTGAGAGGACAAAGTGTCAGAAAAGAAAACTTGCAGAATTAAAACATTTTTTTTTTCTTCCAGTGAATGAATGGTAAAGAATAAGTCAGTAACCCTCCTCAAATTCTCCCCCACTCCAAAACCAGATGAACCCTTTTGAAAATTTTTATTTAGACATTACACAGTTTGTTAAAGTGCTGTGTACTTTTTTCATTAAAAAAATAAATCTTTCATTCTTTTGCTAAACAAATACATCCAGATGGGGTAATACATAACTAAATGTATTTTTGACCTATAGTTTTGTTGGATGAAATGGAACTCACAATTATCAATGTATTAGCAATGATAGCAAAATTTCCCCCTTTAATACCTAATAACATTGCGTGTTTTAGTAAGCATAATTTAAAAGAAAGATACAGGTTTGTTTCAAAATTACTGTTGGTCATTAAAATAAAGAATATTTTAACTATATATATTTCAATGGCTAATTACTCTATTAAAGAGAACACCTCTGTCAACTTAGGTCTCTAGCTACTGGACCTTGCTATGCTTTATCATTAATGTGGGTTCTTTCTTGTGGTGTTTCTTTGTCTGGTTGCTTGGGTTTTTTTATCAGGATACAGCTCATTTGTTAAAAAAAAAACAAACAGTGAATTGCAGTTGCAAAAAGTGTATGTGCATGACACTTCTTTTGATTATATTTTCATACATATAACCTCACCTCACTTAAATAACAGTATTTTTAAATGTGTTTTGGTTGCACGTTCAAGTTTACATTTAAGAAAAAGGATCAACATCTATAACTCACAGAATCACTTGGCAATTTATACTCAGTTCTTAGACCAGAAAATCCTCAAACTACACATGTGAAACTACAGTATGTCCATATAGAGTCTTTACAAGCAAATGCAGAAAAACAATAAATTCTTCATGTAAACACATATGTTCTTTTCAATGTGGAACAGGAGGAAAAAGAGATGGTGTTAGGTTTCTTGTTTTATCTTTTAAATTTAATTTCAAGTACAGAATTAAAAAAATGACCTTTCAGAAGCATTGATAAAAGCATGGTTAAATTATGTTACTGTTATGAGGATTATTTTATTGCCAGAAATACTGTAACTAACTCCCTATATAAAAGAAAATGGCTACATATCAGACATTATATTCATTTTGTAATGAGCTTTAGATGGAGGGAAAAATAAAGTGAGACTCTGTAGTTCATTTGTGCACAATGTTACTACCTAATGCTTCTTTTCCACTTCACTGGAGGTACAGATGACTTTAAAAAAAAACACCAATAAAAAACCCCTAAAATACAAACATAAGCACGGACATAGAGAAACAATGTCTAAATACCAGCATTTAAGTCAATTTGCATCCAAGCAGCATGTTAGCCAAAAATATTCACAGGCATCATTCATTCTCATTGAATGTGGCATACAGATACGGTAACACTCATGATGGTCATCAAGCTTGGCAAATTACTGCGTCTCTAAAAAATTAGATTAGTGTTATGAACTGAAAGCCATGTTTTTCCATCAAATTGGCTCACCTTTTTTTTTTTCCCCTCAGGTCTTTATAGACAAGTGTATGACAAAATGACTTTAACCTGAGTTTGTGGTCACACAGTCTGTAGACGTATTTTGGAGAATTTATCATTTAGCATGACAGTGTAGCTATACATATTTTTCTGCAGTACAGCGACACAAGCCTAAGGCAGCAGGTGTAGACACAAGCTTTCTTGACAGGGTCAATTGTGTCAGATACTGCTATCAAAATAAACTTTAATACAACTAGTTTAAACTGTACACCTTAAGTAGCCACATCCTAATAAATGCAGTTTACAGATGTATATTTTATCACTAAAAGTGGTATCTATGTACTCTGGACCAAAGTTTGATGTAACTGTGCTTTGCCAAAATACTTTATAAAATCCCACATTATACATACAAATTCCACCCAATAAATATGGGTCCACTAATTATAAGAAGACCTTCAATGAAATTGGTTAACTGGTTTAACTTGCATGCTACTCGGTTATTTGGGAGGGTCATCTGCTGAACAACCTGGTAGCTCCAAAGATTTCCCATTAAAATCCACAATATCTGGACAGCTGTTCAATTACTGGATACATTTGTTCATTTTGTTTATACCTGCTTTGTTAATATAAGAAAATGGTATATACTAAGTAAAATTAGCTAAAATCACAAAATAACCTCAATAGATTTCAGTGATATTTTCATCTCTGATTAAAGTTTTCAGTAACAGACTGAATCTTTAGTTATTTTTAAAATAAAAAATATTCAAAAAATTGAAGTTTATTTAGGATTATTATTTCTACTTTTATCACATCAGTGAATAGCCTGATTACAGAATAAGTAATAATGATTAACTTTGAAATGTATTATACATTGTCTTATATTTTGCAAATGTGAATATATTGAAACTCTTCAGAAATTAAACAGCAGATAATATATTTCAGCGATGAGCTATTGATTTACTAAAGTTTATATCAATTTTTAAACATGTTCAAGAAAAAAGTGTGCTTCACCACTTATTTACTCTTTTTTAATTTTTTTTAACAGAAAGATACAAAAAGAAACTGCATGTTGCATGATCAGCAACATAACATAAAAAATAGCACGAATTATTCTGCTACAAAAGAAAAAAATGAATTGCATTGCAGTTTATGACTATAACTCACCAAAAACGTGTGCTTTTCCTTAGCAACAAGTTGTTCATTTTCATCTTCCCCAAAATATTTTTCCGCCCCGTTTACTATGTCTAAGCCTGTATATTCGTATGAAAGAGAGACTATAGAAATATTTCTAAGTACCATCAAATTTATAATCTGCTTAGTAACAAAGTTTTACTTCTCTCAGTGTTTGAGGTACGGAACTCTAAATACAAATTCAAGGAAAAGGCATGCATGTCACTTACTACTTAGAAGACAGATACTGTTATATTTATTCCCAGGAGTAGATTCACAGGTTGTTGAATATAGTTCAGACTCCATAATTGCTATCAGGATCTCTCATCATGTTTGATATTGTACATATGAGGGTCTAGTATTCTAACTTCTAAGTCAGGAATTTTAAAGGGATGGCAGCATCTGAAATACCTTCTCCAGACACCTGTGATCAAAGAGAGGCCAATCTCAAAGCATCTCTCTCAGAGACCGTGACAATCAAACTGAGAATGAACTCAGTATGGTATTTCTTTAGTAAAATAAAAACAGCAAAAAATGACACTTATTCTTGGCAGACAGCTTATATTTGGTCTTTCACTGGGGACAGAAATGGTGCTTGTCTTGATCCCATACATGCAAAAAAATTTCTGCTCATTTTCATTACTTACTTCCTGACTTCTGCACCCTACTAAGAATGATTTCAAACAGGACAGCATCAAGAAGAGATGTATGAGAGCAGGAGTTGAGTGGAGTGATAAAAATTTATAAGACACATCAATATATATGCATATTGGAGTACAGTTATAGGACATGGAATAAGAAAGTGTAGGAGACAAAAAGCTATTCTACAGTATCCTTAGCCCTGGCAAAGAAAGCAGAATGGGTTTTTAAATCTTCCTTGACAACTTTTTTCTCCCATGAACTAGTGCTTTGATTTTTCAAGTAATTACTTATTTAAAACAAAAAACAAACAGCCCCCCCAAAAAAACAAAACTACAAAAAATAATGTGCTGAATTATCAGAATAATAATTTAGAGCCTTAAAGATTTTTCATTTGAGAAACAATGCTAAAGAAAGCATTTCTACTTTTGTAAATAAAAGCACTTAAATCTTGACTTAGACTTCAAGTGGTTGAGATTTTAGGAAGTCTCCAAACAGTTACAACAGTTATTAATTGACCTTCTGGATGAGAAAAGCATTTTATTTCTTGTTTGAATATGTTTTCCTTAAGTTTCCAATCTCTATATACCAGTATATCTTTGTTCTACTAGATTAAAGAGTTGTCTTCAGTCAGGTATCTTTCCCCAACTGGGTATTTTGAAACTGTGGTCAAGTCATTGTGATTTACTATTCAGAATTCAATGTATCAATCATTATGTATGAATGTTATCTTATTCAACAGAATGTTAAAAACTAAGGCACTGGCATGCACATCCTACAACAATTACATTGTTGATTAAGGCTTTATTGTTAGAGTGTAGTTCGGACTCTGCACCATTCTTTCTCCCGTACCAATAAGGGCCTTGGATAGTTTTTCAGGTCATGATTACAGACCATCTACAGTTATATGCTACCATCACCATAATATTTCTATTTGTGATAAGACAATAAATAAAATGTTTCTTGGTTTTGCATTAGTTAATCCTGTGAATCAATTCTCCAACAAGTTTAGGCTTGGCCCATAAAACTACATGAATGTGTGTGCATGAGGATAAAATCTGGTAAACAGACTCAATGCCAGATCAAATTATTGAATTAGCTGTATTACTAAGCATATAAATAAACATAACTGTAAGCATAACTCCACAGGTACAAAAACTTAAAGGTATTGAGTGTTCCTGTCAATAGACCTTTTTTTCAAAATTGAAAACTGAGGTCCACCTGGTGTCTGCATAACTGTAAACAGAAAAATCTCTGGAAACAACATGCTGCAGCCCTCAATGAAAAGGTCAAAAAACCTGAAAGAATTTTAAAGCTAAAGTTCAATGGAAAAAGGTACACATCGAAAAGTGGACTAACTTTGACCTCGAATGAACTAGGTATTTTGACAGCTGCAATAAAGTAAATTGCTATATAAAGTCTATAATATCCTTTAATTCATAATAAACTGATTCTGTGTCTGCAAAAGTAATTACAGAGTGATATTGTCATGGATGTGGATGTGACTTCTTTCATAACTAATCAATGATTGCCAACAAATGCTGTGGAACAGCTTTTTCCATAAAGCCTGTCCCTTACCACACCAAATAATAATGATTTTCCTTCACCTCTGTGCAAATTTTGTTTCAGATAATCAGTACATCATCCCGCTCTTAAAGAAATAAAACCCACTACTGCCTTCTTAATGCTGCTAAACATATTTTCAGTGAGAACTGACAGTCGTCTTAGAGCTGGACAGATAACTTGCTCCAAACAGATTAACACTAACCTTTCTTAATGCTTTTCCATAAAGAAAATGGAGGGATGTTTTCTTCTTGTAAGAATCTAAAACAATTCTACCTGTGAACGGGTTTTGAATTACCTCTCTTCTGTCAAATCCATTTACCATTCCAACAGAACAAGCCTCTAAAAACAAATACAGAGAAGAAAGGCTTCTGAACTCGCTTCAATAGAACTAGGTTTTGCTCTGAGACAAAAGGTGAGATTGAACACAGTGCTTAATACAAGCTCAGCTAAATACTGTGTAATTCCTTTGGTTTAAGCTGCTTTTTCTTTTGTTTTGAGCTTGCGATAATGGGAACTTGGTTTGGTATTATTGATTTGAAGGGTTTTTGTCTACTGACTAGTACCTAGAGCAATTCCAATATCAAGACATACAGATGTGAAACGTATTTGCATATTTTTTCAGTAGTTTTCATTTTACAGGCATTACTTAAACTATATTAAAATGTTAATATCACTATGGCTTAAAACAAACTAAAATTAGTTTCTGTATTAACATCTGTATCTAATATGTCCATTTATATCTCAGTTTATTGCAGAAAATCTATCCCTATGCAATAGCTATCACAGTTACATTATGTGCATTTCTAGAAGTATTTCTAGGGGCACAATGTCCTTGAAAACATCAGTCTAAAACACTAAAAATTTACTTTTGCTAACAGAGCGGTGCATTCTTCAGTGACTATGAATTAAAACAGAAAGACACTGTGTATTTCATCTTACAAGATCAATGAATACGATGAACATTCCCCAACTTGTTTGAAAAGCCTTAGTCATCAGATGTCTGTCTAAATACTTAAGGCTATTTCACTTTAATGAAACAGTTCAAATATTACGTTCCTGACTGATTTTGTTAGTGTAATAGATCACTAACTCACTCTGCCAGACAAATACAAGCTGAAGCATATCTGGAATCAAAAAACTATACTGGACCTTAGATAGAGCTATAGTTCATTTGTTCAGTACTTAAAAGAAAAGCTTTGACTATATCATTGTTGATTTACCAGGAAACTAAAACAAATATAAATAAAGCAGCCTTTGTCTTTCATAGGGCCATAGAATCTTTGTCACTTTCATAAACTATTTTATAATCCTATAGAACTTCAGATTTTACAGATGAGTCATTGGGGACCCCAAACTCTGCACTTTTCCAGTTGTACTTTATAGATCAAAATATAAATTAAAAAACAAAACAAAACAAAACAAAACAAAACAATCTGCAAATTCATTCCTACTTTTTTCTTTTTTTTTTTTTTAAAAAAAAAACCCACAGAAATGCCAGGTTGGGGATGGGTTTGGAAACTGCAGAACAGGGTAACCAGAAAACTAACACTACATATGCATGATATTGCTCTTAAGATAAGTGAGCAGCAAAACTCAAGCCTTGGGCTGGCACCTACTTCTTTCTTAATCAATCTGACTTGCATGGAGGTTGCTTGAGTTATGCTTACTTGGAGGCAGGTCACAGCTGACCCACAATATAGCAAATTTGCATGCTGCCACCAGTAGCAGCAAGAACAATTTTCCCTTTTACAGGAACGTACAACACAGCACACTCGCTCTATTTACAACACTCTGCTCTTCAGACGTGACATGTTACTTTTGTTGGACACGTCCATCTCTTTTGTACCTAATGTTGCTTTTTATTCTGTCCAGTAACCAACATTTATGTACTGCTATATTACTATTGAATAGCATGTCACAGGCAAAGGGAAGTTGTTACCTGAGTAACCATCACTATCATTACCTGTTTAGCAAGTTCAGTTCTCATATTACCTGATTTTTTGTTTTGGCAATATTCTGTTATCTGACAAACTAAAACTATGATAATTGATGAACTTCTTCAATTAGGCAGCACAAAAATAAAACACAAACCCCAGTGTTCGGGGCACTTTTAGAAATGAGTAAATGTTAAGTAAATTTTATGGAAAATCTTAACCGTAAACCCAACCTATCTGAAAACTACATCCTTAATATTTTGCCACCCCCACCAAAGAAATTAATTCTTTGTAATAGAGTAATAATGCTTAAGAAACTTCGTGGGAACTGTGTATCTGTGTTTCTTGGTTTATTTCAGCAGACAAATTATAAGAGGACAAAACATGGATATCTATGCACAAAAGCGTAGCTTCATGAAAGGAAGGAATTTTAAATAGCAAATATCTCATTAATGGGCATAGCATCTACAGTTTTGCATGTCTGTAAATCATTTAGAGTTGTATAAAGCTTAGTTTCTTACCCCCTACTGTGTCTGTTTTGCAATGTTCCACTAAGATGCAGATCCAGCAGCTCAAGGATTGCCCCATGGAGTAAAAACAATGCTTCATTTACTCCCTATGGCATGACCTAAGTCCCTCTGCCAAGTTTTCTTCCTTCCTTTCTCCGTAAACAATATCTGCATATCTCAAAAGTAACACAAAATATAAAAAGATGCCAGCAACTTTCAACATTCAGACTTTTCTCCTTTCCTCAAATGCAAAGGTAGGGTATAAAGTCAAAATAAACATGAGAGACTGCTTTTTCAACTTTAAGCAGCCTATTAAGGAGCTGAAGTGCATTATAGGGTACTGAGATAAATTTTTTTCTTTAAAGGGAAGGGAAGGGAAGGGAAGGGAACGGAAGGGAAGGGAAGGGAAGGACAGG
>VYXH01007880.1:116352-131121 GCA_013397275.1 Burhinus bistriatus
CAGAGTAGAAGGGAACGAGAAGAGAAGAAGGGATGGGAAGGGAAGGGAAGGGAAGGGAAAAAACAGACACAGTACACCACAAAAATGGAGCACCAGTGGGATTATAGGGGGCAGGAAAAAAAGGAAAAAGCACACACTGGTATATCTTGGTGCAGATGTTGTCCCTTCATCTTTTCCTCATCTTGTCTTCCGTAGCTCCCTACCTACAGAGCAAGTCCTTCATCAATGCAGTAATAAATTCATATGCGGAACCATCTGCCTAGCAGATGGGGCAGGTGCTGAGTATCGTCAATCACCAGCTTCCACTTGTGCTTGTTATTATCAGGAGTTAATAGACTCTGGGGCAGGAGGTGAGCCATGTACACAGCAGGAACAACAGCATGTTGTGCCATGTTTTTTCACCCAGGGTCTCCAGAGAGAAAGGGGGCAGTGAAGGAAGCAGGCAAAGGAAATAGGAAGTTTTTTCATCTAACATGTCATTATATAGCAGACAGTAAGTGTTACCTCAACTTGCTAACAGATGTTACCTCTCCTCTGCAGCACAACCCTTCCATCTGAGGGGCATACCCTTGTACTCTGAAGGCACACAACATTATTCCCAAATTATTAACACGTGAACTTATGAGCCAACATCTTTTTTTGTTGTTGGGTTGGTTTTTTTCCAAATGCAAACAGGAAAAAAATATAAAGGTAAGTTGTCAAGAAAAGGGTGGGGGGAAAACCCCACTGGTAGTAATGGGCAGCAGCAGACATAGACATTAACTTGTGGTAAATATGCGAAAGTACTATTTAAGGGAAGAAAATTTTCTTTTCTTTCTTAGAGCTGAATTCCAATACCCATTTCTTATCCAGACTAGGTAACACTGATTTTCAAGAACAGTCTCATTTTTTCCCTCTGTAGGTTTACACTTCCATTATATGTTTGATATGACTGTCAATAAAAAGTCGACACTTACTGTAAAGAATCCCCCCAGAAATCTGGGAAACTTCATAGCCTGTGCAATGTTTCTCACTGAGGTGTCAACGAAATCTGCTTGTGGCTTACTGTCCCCACAGTACACTGCCAGAGGATGTGAACTCTGTTATTTAGCACTCTCTATAACTAGAAACAGTGACTCTCATAATCTGAGGCAATTATTTTCTCTGTACATTTAACTGACTGATTACAGACAGAATGTTCCATTTTGAAAGATGCTGAAATAAAAACAGAAAATTTACTCAAAGCAGAAGTCTTAAGTACAGAGTTGTTTCTTCTTGATCCTCTTTTTTTTTTCCTGTTAAAAAAAATGAAATCAATTTCGACTCCTGGGGGTTTTTTTATTAGCATAACTTTAAAATTTTATTTTAGAGTTTTTGTTAGTATAATTTTTATCACATTAACTTAGTTTGATAATGGATAATCAACCCCTTAACAAAAAATTATTTCTTTACCCAAAGTCAAGCTATCTTATTATCATTTAAATTTCCTTTACAGCAAATAGCGTCACCTGAACTTAATCCCCAAGTATGTGCTCTATAACCTCTACATTTGATACCAGTTCTTAATTTTCATTTCTTCTTCCTTATTTAACAATCCTGTGTGTTACGGAAAACACACCTCCTCCAATGGAGATCAGGAATTACGTGCCTGAACACAGGGTAGATTCTTTCCCATTAAAGTCAAAGACTCTGTATTCTTCCAAATTTTCACCACAGTCATATCACTAAGATTAATTCTGCTCCAGAGCACAACTTTCCTAGATAGCATGATGACTCACCAAAAAACAATCAGTTGGAACTTGCATAAACAAAAAAATGTAGATGAGGAGAACACAGACATTTTAGTGTTTAACCACTAGACAACTGAAAATGATAAAACAGTAATCAATTTCTAGCTTTCCTCACATCCTGATTCCTTTGTAGGAAGCTACAGTTGATAGATTCAGCATCAGTAGTCTTTTTTTACTGCCAAATATCTGCATATACATACAACTTCTGTATACATATAAACACACCCACACCCACACCCACCCCTTGTTCCCCCAAGATGTTTTCTGCTGATTTTTCTATTAAATCTATCAATTTCAAAAAGCCCACAACCTCCAAGGAAAATAGTCAACAACCAATTGGCAATTTATGCAAANTTATAAAGTTGATCCAGAAAATGAGAAGGAGAGACAAGTGAAGAGTGGATCATCAATGGAGGTGGAAATTGTTTCTATTGATTTTCACTGGCAGTGGAGCTCATAACACAGGGATTATATGTATAAAAAGCAGATCTTGATTCATCAAGAAGCTCTACACACAGCCCAGGCAAAGTCTGTTTCTCATCTTTTAATTACTAGCATTTTTCTGGTGTCTATTCTTACAGCAAAAGAAAATGGAGAAGAAATTTAAAAAAAAAAAAATCACATCAAACATACACATTAAAGGAAATGTGAAAAAACCTTAAGACTAGGGATATAAATGCATATATAGTGCTAATAGTATATAGAACCAGTGCTCTCCCTATATAATATACAGTACTAATAGTACTGTAGTATTGTGCTTTCAGGTAGAATTAGAATCCCACTGTGTTGTGTTACACAAAGCATACAGTAAAAATCCTTCATGTGCAGTCTTTTTTACCAAGCAAAACACGTAATAGTTATTCTTATAACTATTGCATTTTTATAAAAGTCTTCACAGGACAGGACACCAGAATCTTTCACTGTTTATTTTATGTAACATTTTTATTCTCTAGCTTGCTAGAACAGTTATAGCTGGGATCATGCTGATAGATTGCAATAACTGCTGTGCCTTCAGGTTTATCAGAATATAGTGCAATGACTGTTTGATCCTTTCCTATTTAAACCTGAGACATTACAAAACTGCAGCCATAATAGATTATTTTTATTCCCTCTGTGTTCTTGAATTTGCAGATAGCTTCACTCTGCAAGACCAAGACTTAGTCACAAGGCTTGATTGTATCCTCATTTACATTTATGTACATTGAGAATAATTCCACAAAGGCCAGTGGAAACCTGATGAGGTAAAATTGGTTTGAAGTGGCTTGAGAAGTGAGACATGAATTCATGGGTTTTGTGTAATGAATTGCCTCATCCACAAGAAAGTGTGTGGAGTTGGAACAATTCATAATGCACAATAACAATGCATTATATATAATTTATTTTGTTATAAAACAGTGCTTTTTTCAGGGCTGTTCCTTGTCTCCTGACTCCATTACTTTTTCTATTTCTATTCCCTTTCTACTTTATTATTAAATGGTTGCAGTTTTGCTCTCTTCCTTAACAACAAGGTACAAAACAATGGGATTATAATGGGGCAGGGGAGGAGAAAGATAACATTTATCGGTTCTTGTCCAGAATTTAAATTTCAGTTTTAAACACCAGTCACAGAGAAAGATAGTTTAGATGTCAATTTAGAAACAGTAAACTATCTTTAACACTTCTAAAAAATGGAACTGAAATATATAGGGTCTTATCTTTAAGAAGAGACCTTTATGCTTCCTAACCAGAAGCAACTGGAATAAAAGATGACTTCAGGTAAAGTTTTAACTAAAACCAAAGAAATGTTTAGTTTTAACACATTTTCCCCTAATAATAAGTTAACATCAGAAGAAATTAATATTCTTAGTTGCTATGTAAAAGCTATGTTTTTTCCCAGTTCTTTGTATGGATATCTGTTGAACATCAATGACCACCATGGTGAATCAAGAAAGAACGAAGTCAAGTAATTGCAATCTGTGCCTCATAAATAAGAATTGAAAATTCTGAAAACATTGCGAGATTAAACTGTGTGTTAAACTTTTTTTTTGCATCTTGGACAAAGGCAGGGACACCAATCCCCCTCCCCCCAAAAAAAATATTGAAAAATAATGGACTGTTAGAACACGCTGCTCCCTTCTAAGTAGATTAGATTCCCTTTGGGAATTATATCCCCAAATATCACATCCCTGCAATAATGCTCAGCATCGCCTTGTCTAACTATTAGTGTTCTACTTCTTGAAAGGAAGAGATGACATATTGCACTCCCATGCACAATGCTTGGGAAAAAAGAAAAACAAATGAACAAACAAAACCACCATAACACCTAAGATTAACTGAAAGATTTAAAGAAATACATGCCAGAAGTGACATTCAAGACCACTAATATGCCAAATACATATATTTAAAACTGCAAAAAGAAAGCAGAGGCAGATGTGTTTGAAAGTCCATTTCTCCAGGTGAACGATCCCTTCACTTTCTAAGTGACATAGTATAAGGCAGAAGCAACTACAGCTGGGGGCTGACCTAGCTGTTACAGGCAAGTTGATGATTATGTGCTGTACTATTCTGTAAGAGTGATTGTTTCCAAAGATACTCAGCATCAGGTCACAATCAAAATTTTTATGAAGAGTGTTGTCAAAAACATATTAGCTGCATTTAACATACCTAGATTTTCAGCATTTTGCATTTAGGAATCTATTGTCTTTCTCCTCTTTTCAGTTGATGTCTTCACATGAAATTATACAAAGTATTACAACACACATATATAAATACGAACTTCAAACTGATAATAATAAGATTCTTTTGTCACTCAGTGAGACAGATGGATAGAATGAGGAAACATCCTGATATTCTATCACCTAGTGGCTATCAAAGAACTGCAAGCAAAAATCGTGGTATCAGAGGTTGGCTGAGGCTGGAAGGGACCTCTGGAAATCATCTTATCCTTTCCCCCTGCTCAAGCAAGGCCATCTAGAGCTGGTTGCCCAGGAACATGTCCAGACGGCTTTTGAATATCTCCAAGGGAGGATACTCTACAACCTCTCTGAGCAAAATGCCTTACTATAAAATTGTACAACCTCATTTGTTTCACTCTGAATGCATTTTGACAATTTTAACTCAATTTGCCTTGTATAGTTTATCATCCCCAGGATTCTGCCTTTATAAGAAGCTCATTTTCATTTGAAGAGGGAAGAAACCCACATTTTGACTAGCTTAAATATGATAACGGAGGAAAAAAGTTTGTAAATCAATAATGCTTTACCCTTAAAGAAAGGACAAACTGAAGAGCCACAAAACAGGAAGGAACCTGAGAGCAAGAAGTTTGTTTCACACATTCTACCAAAATAACGCTAAACATTAAATCAGCCTGCAGCAAGCCAGATATTAATTTCCAAATTGTCCAACCATAACCATCTTTCAAAGGACACAGTTCACAGTAGAATTCCAGGGGGAATACAGTTGATAAGAAAAGTCTATTATTGTTGCATGAACACAATTTAACTTTCTTATATGGGGCAGGGCAAATACTGCAAAGCGAATACTGCAAAGCAACATTTAAAATACTTAACTGATAGTTATACAGCTAAATTTATTAAAAAAGATAATAGGTCAGATCAGTTAAATGAGATTATGTGTGAAAGTTTATTATGTGGTTAAGCAAGTCAGATCTAAACAGAAGTTAAGTTTGGCATGTGGCCTGCAGAAAATGATTTTTAAAAAGCATATTGGTGAAACATATGCTATGAGACAGTACTCATACAGTAGCGTTTGACTAAGAGAAATGTTTAATGGGTTGCAAAATGTTTTCATGCAGTTTTGTGTATATAGATTTAGGTTAGGGGTGGGGTAAAAGTATGTTTTAAAACATTCTGAAAATAAACACAGGAATACAGCAAACTTCAGTAATAAAACTTTTAAATATATTTTTCTGGCTTTTACAAAGTATGGCGCTACTTTTGAGATAGCATGAAGAATAAAAGCCTAAATCAGAAAGTAAGAAAACTTTCAATGAATGTTAAGAAAACTTTCAATGAATGTTAATGAAACAGTAACAGATACTGATGTTAGAAGTGTTTAAGGAATTACAACTAGTTCAAGATTTTCAAGGCAGGAAATGGACTAGATGAGATAAGACAGAAGCTGACAAGAAATACTAGATCAACCATATCAAATTCTGGCGATAGAACAGTTCATATGAAACAGAAATGAAAGTGTGTGCATACGTTATTTCTGAACATATTCTGGAATAACATAACTCCTTAATTTCAAAACCAACTGATGTTATCTCTTAACAACGGCTACATCATTCCAGTTCCAAACTTAAGGTATCCCCAAAATACTTAGATATAGATGATAGGCATGTGCATTAGAAGAAAAACAAACAAACAAACAAACAGGGAAGTTAAATAACACATATCAGCATGGATAGGTGTAAAAATTATGTTGATGTAACTATGTAAGATTATAATTTTCAGCTAGAGTTCTGAATCCAGTCTGGTGTTTCTATTTTTATTGAACGTTTTCTTTGGAGCTGTATATTGTGCACTTAATACATAAAGCTAGTATATAGCCTGAGAAGCTTTCTGTTCCCTACGTCTTCTTTATGTAGGTAGAAAGCCTGTTTAGCTCTTTTCAATATGTTTCAAGACACACAGTGAACATGACGCAGCCAAGTTTCCTATGATAGAAACTTCTTAAGATGTGGATTTGTTAGAGCACAGAAATAATAATTTCAGCTTCACATCTCAGGTTCAAACTATGAATCAGAAAGCAACATTCTGAGTTAAGTAAGGACTCCCAAAACCTTCACAAGAATGAGAACGTATATAACATACGCTCTTGCACTTCACAATCAATTGAATTGATAAAGCAAACAAATGAGCAAAAACCATAAACTGCTTTAAGGGGGCGGGGAGTAAAATATCAGAGCAAAACAAACAAGATAGTATATTCTGATTCATAAAATCAGACAAGATGAGTGCATTGCTACAGAAAATGTGATTTACCACCTAAGCGCTAATAATCAAGCAAGTCAAAACCAAGCTGCTATGTTCCAGAACATCCACTAATTGTACTGAGATATAAAAGCCCACTAGAAGTCTGGAATCATATAAAAGTACATGGATAGAATCGAAAGCTACATTATAACAAATCAGGAAAAGTGTTTCCGAAGTTAAAAATAGATGATGTGCACAGAGCTGAGATGATAAATAACTGAGATTATGATAAAACCAAGCCACAGAAATAACATTTTAAGTGCACCTTGTTCTTACGTAATTGAAACATCTAAAGGGAAAAGACTGTGATACAATACATGACGTAATAGAAGAGAGAAAAGCAAAAATAAACAACTTTTCCCCTCACCCCAAATCTGCAACACTTTATGGACATGAGACAGAGTGGAGAGCTTGCAAAAAATACTACAGTTAAAAGATTGTATCTAGTCTGATGTCAAAAGTAACAAAAAAGACTAAATCCGAAAGGAAAAATAGTATTACTCCAATCTTATATGTGGGTCTATTGTAGGTGAATGCTAAATATTATACTAGACGAAGACAAATTCAATGTCATGGTAGTATTTTCATGCAGTAATAAAGAAAAAGAGTATTCTTCAGCAGCTCCTGAGACCAAAGCAAAACTGGAAGCAACTTATTCAGGCCTTCTCTAATTTAAATCACACTATATAGAAAACATTAGTAGGCTATGTCTTCCACAACGATTGATACAAACAGGTAGTGGAGGTAAGATATAAGCTAGTGATCTATAACTACTTTTCTAGAGATTTTCCTATGATACAGAGAATCATTTATTGAAAATGCACTCACTTACCTCCTTTTGAGGCTTTTTTACTCCAATACTTTCTTCTGATCTTCATGATGTGCATATCCTGACACTGCTCACAGTACAGCCAAAATACACACGCTCATGACCATGGTATTATAAGATCCTTATTCAGAACACTTTAGGATTATTAAAACTCTGTAATCTTCTCTCTGGTCTAGCAATTGCTAAAATACGCTTTTATTTTTAAGATTATATTGAAGTACTGATACAGGTGGTTTTACTAATACCATTATAAGTAAAATATCAACATTTGAAAGGAAAAATACTAGCAATATTGTTTATATTTTATATAACATATTTATAATGTAAATGTATTTTTTTTAATTAATTTTTTAGTATATCTGCTATTATACTACCACCTAATGGTAAAAGATAATTAATATAGCACACAGCTACATAAAGATGCCTGACAATCACTGCAACTCAAACACTGGGAACTAGCAACATCCTTTTCTCTGTCTTTTCCAGGTCTCTTACTTCTCCTGCTGTAAGACATGCATTGTTACTCCTTCGTTCATACTTCTATCTTTTCCTGCACTTTTTACTATTTCAATTACTTTTACCAACCATGGATGATTAGACAAACATATGTCATTACATATAAGGTCATACTAGTCCTGTGTTCAACAGTATAGAAATTTCCTGTCCATATACAGTTATGCTAGCAGTTGCTTTGAGCTATAAAATTCTATTTCTACTTAAAATAGAATATTAACCTTCTCCCTATTCTATTTTTAAGACATATTCACTTAATTTTGTAGAAAAGGACGTAGAGAGTTCGGTCTTGCTGGACAAGTTGAGCAGGAGCAGCAGTATATCCTTGTGTCAAAGGCGGCTAACCGCATACCTGGCTCTACCACTGTAAGCATCAACAGCAGGTTGAGACAAGTGATTATTCTCTGCTACTCAGCATGTTATAAGAGGGTGTATGTGTCTAGTTTGGGTGTCCATAGTAGAAAACATTCGTTTACTGGTTTGTCTCAGAAAAGGCACCAAAATGATTAGGGGACTGAAGCATGGGATACAAGAGGAGAGACTTTGGTTTGTCTAATCTTAAAAAGAAAAGATCAAGGGCAGAGCTTGTTGCAGCCTTCAACAACCCAATAAGAGAATATGGAGAAGATGGAGACAGACTCTTCTTGAAGATGCACAGAAAAAAGACAAGAAACAAAGGACACAAATTGCAGCAAGGTAAATTTCAATTAGATAATAAAAAAACAAGTCACAGTGAGGGTAGTCAAATATTGGAAGATGTTACTGTACAGGTTGTGAAATCTCCATCATTGGATATGCTTGGATAACACCATTAGCAAATTTCTCTAAGTTGGCCATGCTTTCAGGAGGGCTTTAAGTTACCACGTGGAATCAGTTGTCAGCCATTTTAATAGGCTATTTTAAACCATCCATCAAGGATTTTACATGGAAAAAACTATGACCACCACCTTTCTGAACTTCTCCCTACATTCTCTCAAATTGTTCCTAACATAACACCTGAAATATACACAAAATCTTTGCCCAACTTTTCTGCTAGTATGGTTCAGCACCATTAGGTTCAGAATGAAGAATCCAATTTGCTTTTTTTCCCCCCATGTGCATCATATCTTTAGACTAGATAGAAAGAAGAGATGTTTTACAATGAGGGTGGTGAAACACTGCAATAGATTGCCCACAGAGGTGGTAGATGCCTCATCTCTGGAAATGTTTAAGGTCAGGTTGGGTGGGGCTTTGAGCAACCTGATCTAGTTGAAGATGTCCCTGCTTGTTGCAGAGGAAGTTGGACTAGATGACCTTTAAAGGTCCCTTACAACCCAAACTATTCTATAATTCTATGATCATATGATGACAACTTAGAAGAAAAAAAAAAAAATCATTGCAGAAATAGAGCAATTTTTATTTTGCCTAAACAAAAAAAACAAAAATAAAACTGAAAAACATACACAAGGTTGAAACAATTTGTTTACTGAAACATATATTCCTTGATAACACAAACTGCAGATGGGTTTAACCTCAGCTAAACAGAACAAAGATGAATTAATTCTGCTGCATCTTAGATTTCAATAAAAAATTTTACTATGTTCATGATTGCACACACATTTTTGAAGACTGCAATAACAGAAAAATAAAAATATGGCACATAACCAATATTTTTGTTTCATTTTAAATTCTAATTTTTTTATTTACAGTTATTAATCTGTATTAAAATTAAACCTTCAAATTAAGAGCTTCATTGATTTATGTGTTAAAGCTCAAATATGTGACTAATTTGTCAACTCAAGCGATTACTACTCCAATTATAAAACATAGATCTCTGTTTATGCATTTTAGTATGGGAGAAATATACCACTGATAGTAAACACTTTCAAAAGCTAAGCAGTAAATTGTATACACTTTTCCCTCTTTCTCCAGCTCTCTGTCTCAGTATTTGAAGCAAGCAACTGACCACTGAAGTTCTAAATAAAGTTCAAAATAAATATTCCAGATCACACAAATAATATACATGCATTAATATATAAAATACATTTCATTAAAATCTGTATCATCATATAACCGTGATAAATTCAGTAAAAGATTAATTATTTAAAAGATTAATTATAAAATATCAGAAGTTGTTAATCAGATGATACTGGATACCAGTGTTGCATAGTATCATCATTTCAAAGAAAAGGGATACTTAGATGAATAACTATAGTCAACTTAAAAAGAACTGACTTTACTTAAATAAAAATTCATCTCTGTTTCAGCTTGAATTTCTCATGTCATGTGCAATTCTAAGCATGGCAGGAACTTAAATCTGTACTTTTCAATGTTTTCTCTGTTTCGTAACCTTTGATTTTAATCTGAAATGTACATCATGCACTTGGTTGTCCTTCCCGTGTACCAATGTCTTCAAAATTCTAAGGGAGCACTCTGTCCTATTGTGTTGATGTCTGTAGAAGATGCTTTGTTAAGACAACCTTCTGATTTAATGTTTCTGCTGCATCTCTTGGCTGAAAAACTCAGTGTGCACTTGGCTATAAGCGTTTCCTTTGCTGCAGTGCCATAATGTCCTTGTTTGATGGATTAAGCATTTTTGACATTTTTAAAGCACAGTTGTGATGTTTTATCCTGTGAGTACAGTATGTAGAACCAACATCAACTGTTACTAGTAAAAGCTTGAGGCTTATGACCACTTTTGTTGAATTTACCTTTCATTCCACATAAAGTAAATGAGTTGGAATTAACAGGTCTGTCCTTGCAAAAGTGAACAAGAAGTCTGACAAAGTAATTCCCTGATAATCACAGCAAATTAGTCTTGAAGTCCACTGACATGGAAAGATTCTTACTGGCATCAAGCCTGAGGAGTAGACATAAATCCCTTATCGTAAAATAGTAGTATTAATTGGGAAATCTTAGCTAAAGAGAAGTTCACTTTTTCTTTATTTTTTTTCCTTTCTTTTTACTTTTATCTTGGTTTAGAAACACAGTTTGTCAAAAACTATATGTATATGTACACAGCATATATTCACACTAGTTAAATTTTGAATACATATCCACAACTGGAAAGTCTACCCACATCTTGCTTTGGAGCTGTGTGTGGGAAAGAACAAATTCACACCTACCAATTGTGAATTTGGAAACATTTTATTTCCAAAGATATAGCTTCTCACAATTACATGCAACTCAAAATGTTGCTCTCCAGACATGATAACTTACTCTGAGAGAAACCTAAAAGCCTGACGTGGGGGGGGAAAAGTAAAAAAATCAGTCCCTGTTAACAGAAGCAAACACTCCAGAGTTTTACACACGGATATTGAAGCTGTCAATCTCACACCAGGGACTGATGCCGATGAATTGACTCAACTGCTGAAGAAGCAACAATCAGATAATTATGAGACAGGCAGACCAAGTTACTCTTGTAACTGTGTGCATGCTGCAGCATGTTTTGTAATTGTGCTAGTATTCTTGGTTTGAGTCTCTGTGTATTTGTCTGTATACATCTGAGATCTTAGACTTAGCAGAGCATTGAAAAAAACCACCATGGTGAGTTATACATTATTGCAGAAGCATGACATTCTTTTCTACATTCTCCAAATGCAGGTTTGTGAGTACTCAATATTGGTATCATTACCTGCAATGAAAGAAAATTCATTATGACATGGGGCTTTTTTTTGTTTTGTTGGTTGGTTTGGTTTGTGATGCTGGAGTTTTTTTGTTTGTTTGCAGGCAGGGGCAGGTTATTGGTTTTGCTTTTTCAAAGAGAAATATTGGTAGTGATAAAGCTACTACTAATTGTCACATTGGAATTAGGATTGTTTAATCTGGAGAAGAGAAGGTTGAGGGGAGACCTTATTGCTCTCTACAACTACCTGAAAGGAGGTTGTAGTGAGATGGGAGCTGATCTCTTCTCCCAAGTAACTAGCGATAAGACAAGAGGAAACAGGTTTAAGTTGCACCAGGGGAGGTTTAGGCTGGACATTAGGAAAAAATTTTTCACTGAAAGAGTTATCAAACATTGGAAGAGGCTGTCCAGGGAGGTGGTTGAGCCACCATCCCTAGAAGTGTTTAAAAGTCATGTAGATGTGGTGCTTAGAGGCATGGTTTAGTGGCAGACCTGGTAGAGTAGGGTCAGTGGTTGGACTGGATGATCTTAAAGGTCTTTTCCAACCTAAATGGTTCTATGGTTCTATTGGCAGGAGTTATTTGGAAACCAAAGCTAGTATTTTAAATTCTTATACAAGTATGGTAAGTAAACAGCTCAGAACCTCAGAAGTTTCCTAACCATCATAGATTTTTTTTCTCCCTTCAAAATTGTACAGATTTAGGTCTACACATACTAAGAAGCACCACCTCTGTCTTGTAGCAAGAGAGTATTTAATCTCGTAAAACAAAGAAAGCCTTGTAGTCTCCAAATTCAGTTCATAGCACTGGTCTGGATTAACACTTACAGAAGCACAGAACCTCTTAGGGATAAGACAACACCCAAAACATGTCCAAATAGATGGACACATGTATAAATGTTTACACAATGTCTACATAAGTGGACGCATAACTATATAGAAAAGAAGAAGAGGTCCGAACATATTGATGATCATCTGCATGAAGGGAACACAGACAAGACCAAAAGATTGAGGTCTGAAAATACGAGGTATTATACAAACAAGAAACATTTTGTGCCCTACAAAACTTACAGTTAAGATAGAACAATCAACAAAAAGTGGACACAGAATGGAAGTTAATGTCATCCAAGATTAAACACTAAGACAGCAGTTGAGGTATGCAGGAAAATGATGCCATAAAAATACTCACACCTATCTGGGTTGTACCTCAATGCTCTCATGTTCCTCAGTTTGAAACTTTGAGTCAGAGGGACCTGTAAAACAGGCTTGAGATCTATTCATACCCACTCGCAGTGAAGATCTCTCTCGGCCAATATGCAAATTTTTAAAGATGCAAAGTTTAAAGAACAGTCTTAGTCTAGGCAGCAATTGCAGCATGTATATTCACTGAATCACTGAAGTAGGAAGACATCTCTGTATGTCATCTAGTCCAACCCCCATGCTCAGTCCACAGTCACCTACTTCAGGTTGCTCAGGGCCATGTCCGGTCAGGTTTTGAATATCTCCAAGGACAGAGACTCCACAATCTTTGCTTAAACTGTTCCAGTGTTTAACCACTCTCGCAATAAAATGGTTTCTTGTGTTTAAATAGGATTTCCCATGTTTCAATTCATGCTCACTGTCTCTTGTCCTTTCACAGAATACCACTGAGAAGAGCCTGGGTCTGTCATCTTTACTTCCTCTAATCAGATATTTATACAGCTTGATAAGGTACTCCTGAGCCACCTTTTCTCCAGGCGAAACAATTCCAGCTCTCTCAGCCTGTCCTTGTATGACAGATGCTCCAACCTACTTATCATCTCTGCTGTCCTTTGGCTGCACTCGCTCCAGTATGTCCATGCCCTGCTTATATTGGGGAGCACAGACCTGAACACAGCTCTCCAGATGTGTCTCACCAGTGCTGACTAGAAGGAAGGATCACGTCCCTCAACCCACTGGCTATGTTCTGCCTCATACAGCTAAGGAGGCTTTTGGCCGCCTTTGCCACAAGGGCACATTGCTGCTGCATGTTCAACTTGCTGTCTGCCAGGACTCCCAAGTTCTTCTCTACAAAGCCACTTTCCAGCTGGTCAGCACCCAGCCTGTCCTGGTGCATGGGGCTGATCTTCTCCAGTTGCAGGATTTGGTATTACACATCATTAGATTTCATGAGATTCTTGTTGACCCATTTCTCCAGCCTGTTGATATACCTCTGAATGAAAACACAGCTACCTGGCATATCAGGTGTATCTCATATACACTGCTGACCACAGCTAAGTTTTGGAACAAAACGATCAGTTATTTGAAGAATGTACCTCAATGAGTTCAAGCTCTTGAAAATTGGTTGGACCTTCCTACTCCTTAAGTTGTCAGTTACATATGGCAAACTTCATTAACTTAGGGCTTCCCTCTTTTTGAAACAACAAAAAACCAACTTGTCCCTAGTCCATATGGAACACAATCATGTCCTGAGATATCATGATTCTCTGATGATATCTTTGACAATGATAATCACTGATGATGTTGTCACACTGACTTAAGACTTTTATTGTGCTGTCCATAAATTGCAACAATTAGTGAACTACCTCATAATTAAATATTTGCTGTCTATATCTACTTGAATTTCCAGAAGAATAGCAGCAGATTTGTAGAAGAAATTCACATCTCCATGACCAAGATATATTCTGAAAAAAAACCCCAAAAACATCTTGCCAAACTTCATATACATATATGCTTTCCAAAACGACTTTCATATATCACTATCATAAACATGTAGGAAATCAGGAACTTCAAAAGACAATCAGATAAGAGATCCTGCCATGCTTTATCTTTCAGCTCCAAACTCTGAAAAGTACTTAATACTTATCTATGTAGATATGTACTCAAAATAGTTTTTGCAATTGCCCAAGACCTAGTTCAGCTTAGTTAATCTACAATTACGTGATTTAAAGCAGCCACTGAAATCCTCATCTTACTTCTCCAAATAAATACTCCAATCATCAGCTTATCATATGGACAACAGAGCTTAACAGAGAGAGGAACCTGGAACTCCCCAAAAGGAGTTCACATGCTCTAATAATTTCACTAAAAAAAAAAAAAAA